>JACXGJ010002435.1:0-65785 GCA_016801105.1 Esox niger | reverse complement strand
AATACACCACCCAATCCCCACTCTTTACTGACACAATACACCACCCAATCTGCCACTTTCAGCTGATATAATAAACCACCTAGAATTCCTCTCTCTACAAACACACTACACCACCTACATCTCTGCCCAGAAGAAAACTCTACATAAAGGTCATGAAAAGGGTATGTACTGGGAGAAAGTGTTGACACTAACGTTAAGGAGAGACCTTTGATAGTCCGAACATTTGTAAAAAGGCACAGAGGTTTGATAATGCTACAAGTGTCTGTGTGTGTGTGTGTGTGTGTGTGTGTGTGTGTGTGTGTGTGTGTGTGTGTGTGTGTGTGTGTGTGTGTGTGTGCGTGTCATTGTGGCAAAAGGAGTAGGCAGAAAAAATCCATGCGATGATGGGGCTGACAGCATCGAGAGTTTACATGGCCTGTTCAACGAAACTGTAAAATCTCCTGGTGCTTTTAAAACTTTGTTAGTAAAATAGGCCCTTTTCTTGCCTGTAGCCAACTGCTGTATTTTTGTCTATACATACAGAATAGTTTTCTGCTTCATGTACAGAAAAGGAAGCAATATGGTATAAGCTCATTACGCGGTTGTTTATGTTTATCCACGTAAACCATTAAACCCCACTCCAAGGTTATCTTAACTCAGTGCGTGTTGGTAATGTGGTCTCAGTCATTGGATGAGGCTACTCATTACTCTTTAATGTGCTGAATAAACATTCCCGTGGCCCACCGTTCGTTGCCTGCTATTGTTCCCAATGTTGTGAGTGCAGCACTTTCTCGGTTGCCGTTGGATTAGCCCGGCAGCGTCGCCGTGCTATCGATGCACCGTGCAAGGCCTCCTGCCTTATGAAACTCACGCGTCCTGCAGCATCGCAGAACGCTGGAGGGATCGAGCAGTCTCTGCGATCGCACGGGATTTCGGAAGACTGGCGCGCATTGTCGCCTGCATGCTGCGATTGAGGCTTAGAGCGTCCGTTGAGGACACATTTCGACGTACCAGTGACCGAGGTCACGCCAGAGATCGATTGAGATGCGCACACGCGTGTGTGTTCACACGCCTGAATGTGCGCGCGCGGTCGGGTTGAACTCTCGCCGGGGGGGGGGGGGGGGGGGGGGGGGGGGCCGGGGGGGGGGGGGGGGGGGGGCTTGCAAGGGCGGCACAGTTCAGACCTGGTGACAGAACATAGGATGTAGATAAATGACTGAGAGCGGTACCGAGTGAGACACCTTGGGTCTTTGGTATTCCAGGTACTCCTGCAGTCAAAGGTGGCAGGTTCAGGGCCAACTCTGATTCAGCCCGGCGGACCCAAGGCAGCTTAGTGGGATGGGGAGACAGGCTCACCGCCAGGCTCAACTCATCACACGCCTGTCAGACAAACACCCGCCAGGGCAGTTACACTATTGAAAACACACACACACACGCACACAGACAGACCTTAACCCTTCAATGCCAATGTACCCGAACCAAGAGATTCTTCCACACCGATTGTTGTATAACGCTTAAAGACACTCTCTCTGAAGACACTCACTCTCTCCCACGTGCATCTCTTTGGTGTGTGCACATTCCGGCAGATCGCTTTCAGAGATGTGTCCTGAATGTGAGAGAAACTGGCACAGCCAGGCACACGCAGCTTGCTCACGTCACATTCAATTATGCCGCTTCCCATTTTTATGAGATAGTAATTGAGCCGGGGGCACTTCCTCTATTTAAAACCACAGGAGTTCTGCAGTTCACACTGTGTCCCCCCTGAAAGCACAATCTTGGTGGCAGATTTCCACCAGCAGGACCCTCCCTCAGGAACCCAGAGAGAATGAAGAGACGTTTGCAGAGAACCTTCTTTAATCAAAGTTGATCAAAAGTTACACGTTTTGAAGCATTTTATTTCTTGACCAATATATAGCCGAGTGGAAAGTGAAAAGTGAGCTAGGAGCAGTGACCCTACTTGCTAGGTTTGTCACCCAGTTAACCTACTTGGTATGACCTATGACCCTATGGTGCAAAATCTCCACTGACCAATTGGATATCAAATAAATCTACTCCATTATTCATAATGTACAACACAGTTCTCGACATGACATGCATCTCCATAAAATAAGCTTGAACTTCCAGAGAAGAAGCAGGTGGTTTGTTCGTATCAGCAAGGGCCTCATCATAGACTAACCATAATGAACGATTCTCTCCCTGTCTGACACTTAGGAAGATGAAAAGCACCGATCCAATTCACATTAACACAAGCAGACTTATTCATATTTAGGCTGATTTCAGTCCATAATCTGTGCTCAGATGTTCACTGGCTTATTAATACATGAAAGAAAAGGCCTAAAGTCTATAAGTCTGACATGAAAATTTAAACACTCCCACATATCTTTCATCTGTTTGAGAGGAGACTGACCCCTTAGAGGTGAAACAGAACGTGGCTGCCATGCAACTACAAGGAACAGTGAAACAAAAAGTCACATACGTTGTTGTCTTTATAGCCTCTGCAGTATATACAGGCTAGCACCTGTAAGTAGACACAAGGTTATTTTAATGACTGAGGAAAGAGGGCAATTCTGTTCATTAGAGTGGATGCAGTAAACAATAAGATACATACACAAGGTATATTTAAGTATATTTAATCTTTATCTTATAAATCAATTATTTTCTAAATATGAATATAATTAAACAAACATTAGCTTTTGATTAGTTTGAATAGCCAATTATCTGCTATACAGAAGTGACATGACATGCATCCACTCATGACATGAGATGCTCCCTGTGCCAGACACATCCATCTACTCTGAGTCACTCCCTATGCCAGACACATCCATCTACTCTGAGTCACTCCTTATATCAGACACATCCATCTACTCTGAGTCACTCCCTATGCCAGACACATCCACTTACTCTGAGTCACTGCCTATGCCGGACACATCCTCCTGTTCTGAGTCACAGCCTATGCCAGACACATCCTCCTGTTCTGAGTCACTGCCTATACCAGACACATCCTCCTGTTCTGAGTCACTTCTTATACCAGACACATCTACCTACTCTGAGTCTCGCATTATGTAAGACATCCACCTACTCTCAGAGCGGAGTAGGTTGCTTTTAAATTGTAATCTGTTATAGTTACAAGGTACCTGTCCACATTTGTAATCAGTAATGATCAACCATCACAATGGTGCTCATGTGTGTATTCAATTAACGTTCATGTCTTACATTAATGACTTTGTTAGGAATGTCAGAAAGCCCAATCATTTATGTTGCTCTGCATGAGTCTTTTGTGCAGACAGTAGTCGTTTTCATTGATTGCATATTTGTATATTAACCTATAAAGCTGTATTTGCTTATGATAAATAGCATTATTAGTGTTTGTTCGATTAAAGTGCAAGCTGTTTTATTAGTCAGCTTTCATTCACAGTGTGTCTTCATGAACAAGAGGAAGGGTGGCAGTGACATTGATCTGATTTTTAAGCAGCCTCAGAAAAGTTGAGAACAGTGAGAAAATAAGTACCAGCCAGATGACAGAAGGATGCAGTAGCACAAGAGAGTCAGTGTTTATATAATAAGCATTGGCATTCAGATCTGAAATGGTTAGTAATCCATCAAGAAACTTGTTTACTGATATTTCTTTCATGATCACTCTGGTGAGCTCAGAGTAAAGAAAGAGAGGGAGAGAGAGGGTATGAGGATGCCAACAGGGCAAGAAGAGCAGGTGACATGGAGGTGACTGAGGAGCAAATATTGATGACTGATCTGAAATTGCCATGTTGGTGTTGTTCCGACAACATCATAATAAATGTTGGCACAGGTGCCACTAAGGTTAGGTTTATGTACAGGTGTCTCTGAGGTTAGGGTTAGGTCAAAGGGTGGGGGGCAGGGGAATATTCTGTCTTTGGAGAGAGGTAACCAACTAACATTAATTAGGATGTTTTAGGAACAATACAAACAAGATAATATCCAATTGTGTAAATATTGATGGTTAAGAGTCTTATAAATATTGAACATATTTTTTATGTTTTTTTGGGTGGGACCCCCAGACCCCCAGCTGATTTGGTCCCCCCCAATGTTGACTCCATGGCTACGGACTTGGTCTGATGTAGTGCTCCTCCACCATCAAAACGTTACAGAAAAAACAGGCATGCGAATGCCCGTAAATACGTGTTAACTGCGCGATACACAAGCAATGGATTTTGAAAACTTCCTCTTATAGTCAATGTCGTGAGCAGGCAATGAAGACCAATCGACAACATTTTCTGAGATGCAAAGCAACCTGTATGGACCTGTATGGACGGAGTTGAGATAGCTGCGTCAAATGCAAATAATACTTTTTTTGTCAGTGCTTCCCAACATTCCTTTTCTCCTCAAATTTCTGGATTAAGTCCATATCATGTTTTGTCTTGAAGGCAGCGCCATGTTACAACTATATAACAAATTGTTGCCTAATATTCTAAACAATTCCTGGCTATGTTGTTCGGTGAATTTGACAAATAAATTTGAAACTTGAAAATGATAAAACACCAGGTAGGCCTATAGCCTATCACTGTTTTGAGAAAGATGCCCCGATGGAAGATAATAAAATCACATTTTCTATGGGTCGGCTAATATTATCGTATATATACTGTTTTTTCACCAACCATGCAACCAACCACAGCCGGAGAAAATGTAACTAGCGCTTCATCTGTGCGCTTGGTGATAACACACACAACAACTGAGGTGCGCAATTGTTATTAGAGTTCAAATAACTGTTTTTATTTATTTTTAATATTAAATACAAATATAATATGAAACGTGTCATAATTATTTGGCACGGCTATTTTTTTCAATTGAAGTAATCCAAAATAAATCTTTTTTTTTTTCAAAAGTATCTGAAATCCGAGAACAATATTTTAGCTGGTAACGTAAAGGATAAAGGGTTATAACCAATGTAATTGGTTACCCCATAACTATGCCTACTCTGAATCACTCACTGTGTCAGACATACTGTATATCCAGCTACTCTGAGTAACTCCGTATGCGGGACGGATCCACCTACTCTTAGTCACTCACTACGTCAGACACATCCACCTACTCTTAATCACTCACTACGTCAGACACATCCACCTACTCTTAATCACTCACTACGTCAGACACATCCACCTACTCTGAATCACTCCCTTATACCGGACACATCCACTTAATCCGAGTCACTGCCTATGTAAGACACATCCACTCACTGAATAGTACCATCTCACGATGATTAATGTTTGATGGCTTCTGTTCGGTTCAGATTCAGCTTGCTTTGGTTTTCCATTTAAAAATGAACATGTGAATGTTGCTGCGCCAGAAAAATGGAAGGAAGTGTAACTAAGCAACGATAAAGAATTCGAGTGTTTCAGTACTTGAGTGGTAGAAAACAGGTTTTGTTATGACAGGTTGTCTATCCGCACAGAAAGGATCAATTCAGATTCTAACATTTCTGTCAACATTACATTGTTACGATACAATGGGCACTTACCTAATATAAAGTTTAGATGAGCCAAGTGTAGGGATTACCAATGTTGCGCACCAAATGCACACCAAAAAACAGGTCTTAAATTACCAACTATTTTGTTCGCTATACTGCACACCCACCAGGCATGTCACCCATAGAGGATTTTTGGGATGATTTTGATTGACGTGCACAACAACGTGCTCTAGTTCCGGCCAACAACAAATATTGGTCACTGAATGGTTTTCTGAACAATGTTCAATAATTTTATTTATGGAATCTGTAACTAACATATGCATATCTATATTTCCAGTAATGTGAAATAGATTAGAGCATAATGGCTTAATTTCAATTAACTGATTGCCTTATGCATTATAAATTGTTGCATGTTGCATTTCAAATTTGGTTCACACTGGAAATACAATACATATAGGTAGCTTGTAATGTCTACCTGTCCCAGCAGATCCTGGCAGGGCTCAATTACAGTGGCTATGGGTTTTTTTTTTGGGGGGGGGGGGGGGGCACCAAAATAATCCTCTTTCCTGCCAATTGCCTCTGGCCACTGCTGTTGTAAGTGCTGCACTGGTGTGCTTTTCTCATCTGTCCTCATCTTGGATTATCTGCAAGGTAGCAGAGCAAAATGTTAACCTTAGTTACCATACACTGATAAAACCACTCTTTCTGGTGCTGCCCTTTTAAAAAATCGAGTTGTTTTAGGTCTTATAGAATTTACATAGGTAGATAAGCAGGGGAGGGTTGAAAGGTAAGGCTCATTTTCTGCATTAGTATACATTTCATATATTCTATTTATAGAGCAGAAAAAAGCAAAAATGACAATATCATTGGAGGCAAACCAAAGACACGCTTCACCATCACACAAAGCATCAACAACTGTTCAGGCTGTTGTCATAATCAATTGTATACAATCATCAATACCTATATTGTTTTTATGGGATGTATAATGAGAAGAATGATAGCATGCTGAAGTCAGGTTCCATTTACAGTGGCTTTCAGAAATATTCACCCCCTTGGACTTTTCAACTTCTGAATATATTACTACATGAAATCCAAATGGATTTAATCTGGAGTTTTTGTCCCTGATCCACACAAAAAAAATTGTGTTAAAGGGAACAATAAAATATGCAAATTGTTCTAATTTGCAAATATAAAATGATTGATTGCATAACTATTCACCGCCCTTTGCTGTGACCGGATAGGCTGTGGAATTGTATTATTGATACCACCATGTTTGCAAAATCGACCACTCCTAATGTACAGGTCAATGGTCAAGTGGGTTTGGCTGACAATACCAAGCATACAAGCCTTGAGGTATCCAATGTTCCAATGTAAATGGATAATCCAAGTGCTTTTATAAGGTTACGGTCATCAGACCAAGGAATGGGGTTTCCAGAATCTCAGGATGGCGGACATTCTAGGCCTTAAAAGAATGATTATACAAACAGAAAATATTTAGTCCGCATAGGCCTACTAGCAGAAATGTACAGATTTTGGTGGAGAACGGCATACATTGTGCAATCTGACCTAGACATTGAAAACAGGATAAATAACAGTACAGTACAATATCCAGATACATCCAACCATACTCAGTGATGGACAAATTTGCCTTCCGTGAGTAATCGTTTGTGACACCTATTCTGCAAAGTATGGGCGAACACGCTCTTCAGAAAAGTCTCTGTCAAGCGGACCTCATAAGCTAAAAGCTGGGTGTGCAAATGGTTCAAGTGAGCTAAGCTCTATTCCCTTAAAACATCCTCTCACTGCCAAAAACTCTGTCTTGGGTTGAGCAGGACTTGTGTTCAGTGTGGGCTGTCTTGGAGCAGCGAGTCAAGGTTTACTCACCGAGGCTGCCAGTGAGGGCCCCAGGCCTTGGCACTACTGATGACTGAAGCTGTGTGCACTTCTCTTCCTCTGAATGAGAGCATCACAGGGACCTGGCTGAGCAGATGGGCTCACGCCTCTCCGACCTGCTCCTTTTACCCCGTTTGCAACACAGGCTGTCAGGATGCCCCCCCCCCCCCCACCACCCCAGCGCCGCCGCCGCTGCCGCTCCACCAACACACCGCCGGTCTCCTCGGCTAAAATAATGCTAATGCAGAGAGGTCAACGCAAACACCCCAGAGTTGCAGGGGTCAACCGCTCCCGGGGAGGTGCGTTTGATTTTCATTGTGATTGAGCCGCACTTATTCAATATTTACTCTCCAAGACCTCTGCATTAATTTTTACTGTAGCCTTCTGAGAAATCCAAAGGGCTACACAGCGGCCCTTAAAAACAACAACAGTGTGCAGGCTCCACCAACGAAGGCTTCGCTCTATCCTCGTCAGCTTTACTCCCCTTCCAACACCACTGGGAAGGCCAATCTTGGACTATTGTTGGAGCGGCTGCGTTCTATCATTACCACTAACCTTGACTCCTGGCTGATGGTGCTGTGATCACATCCAGAGCCCAGGCTGTGGAGCCACGGGGGAGGAAGCCCAGCCTGAGGTGAATTCTTAATTAGCCAACCTGGTCCTCCCCCTCAGTGCTCCCTGGGAGAGAGGTGCTCCACACAAGCAATAAGGGTTACCCAACACTGTGGCCCATGTGAAGGCATTAGCGCGCACCTATCAAGGTAAAATAAGACCTGCACTCCAGGGCCGTTCTTAACAGTGTTAAGCAAGACCTAAATCAATACCGAATTTCTCCTAACATGCGTGCGCCTCCTACACCTCATCTCGTTCCTCCGCGCATCACCACACACAATGGGTTAATTTATGCGTGTTCATTAAGACGAACTTCACAGGCTCCCACGTCGGGGATGAGAAGGTGGATGGTGAATTCCGGTTTTAAACTAATGATCAACTTCTCAGGAAAAACAAAGCTTCCAGAAACACTGGCATCTTCCGCTGACCTCTTCCCACCATGGCCCCATGAGCACGAACGCCTCATGCTAAGGTACTAACCGCATGGTTACCTGTGAAGACACACCTGATGCCTTCAACTCACACAAGGCTAAGCAGAACATGGAAGTAACATTTCAAAGGTTCAACAGGCACAAAATAGCCTACAGTTAAGTGATCTGACATTCCTCTGCATTTTTAAGTCATTTGTTTCAACTGTACCTCTTAACGGGCTCTAGAGTCATCTTGTTTTCTACAGCATATATTTCTATTACAAAATGTAAATTGCAATTCTTTGGCTACAGTTATAATCACTCATTCAGGAAACGCAAGTGTCCACTTAAAGGGAATCTATCTTTAGACAGCTACGCGGGAAAATCTTATTCTGTAATTAATGTCATGCCAATTACATAAACTTTTTGAAAAGCGGACAATCCATTTGATTTCAGGTGTAATTTAATCTCACTTAAATCATGGAGCTAATATTTATGGATTGGAGCAATCCCCAGGCCATTGCAATTGAGCAGCCAACGTATCTCAGCTGATGGTGAAAAAATACACTGTGTCCAATAAGGTGGAAGCCAGAGTGACGTTCAATAATGAGTGCATACATTCTCAGAGTTCTTTTTGTACTGGCACCCACATACCCGCAATGCTGCATCAAATTAGCTGTTTTTTAACAGAATGTTTTTTTGTCTGTATATACATTCCAAGAAATCATAAAACAGTTTGCCAACCCAGCTTGGAAGCTTTTAATACAAAACTATCATCTCCATTGACACATTGTGTATATAGATTTTTTTTATTTTGAACACCTTTAGAAGGGGTTTCAGTAGATATACCACTATAAGAAGTGGCTTGGGGCCATCAAACCAAGTTGTGTATAGCTCATCTAAATGCTTCATAAAAATGTACCATAGTCATGACAGCTTCCACTGCCAGTCAATACAGTTTCGAATCACAAAAAGAATGACAAGGCAAAAGTCAAGAACTTTGAACACAGGCGGGCCGCTGCTTCCTGGATTTGCAGGGGTTCTAAAACGTAAGCATTTAGAGATATAATTTTGTTCCGAACCCATGTTGGACTGACTCTTTGAATTGGTTTCAGGGGAGAATTGCACCTGTACTTCTGAGTAATGTTATGCTTTCCAGCTTCTTGCTTGTCTTCCTTTCATCGATTCCCGAGGGCCATTTCTACACACCCCTGACTTTTCCCTTAAGAGTGGGGACCGAGGATACTGGACCAAGGCTTTGATCTTCATAAAACTCCTGAAATCACAGAGGAAGCAGAGTTTTCCTTGGTGCTCCTGTTGTTCCCCCTAGAGAGGCAGCCAAGTAATCTCTGACTACGAGTAAACTAGAGAGAAAAGAGATGCTCCCTAGGGAGCACAATATACTCCATCAGTCACTTTCTTTTCCTCCCTAAGTTTCAGGAACAATGTACAATATATCTGCCCAAGACAACTGGTCTACCTGCACAACTTAATTAGTTGTCTGCTAATCATTATGACGTTATTCAAAACATGATCATGTCTAATGTCTTTTTCAATGAAGCTTTCAACTTTGTTTTGACTTTTTTCTAATTGCATTGATAAACATACATCTTTGTCTCTGTTATGAAACATTTAGAAAAAATGGGAGCCAGCGGGCTGAAACGTGAAGTGAATTAATTGAATTTCTTTTGCGGGTGACTGAACCTGCAGGATAACTAAGAACATCCATCTCTGGCCACCTTTTGATGACATTCAAAGGCAAGCGGTGAGGAGAGTGTCGGCTTGTAGACATTGTGCATCATGTTCAGAACCAACAGAACCCGGTAAACATTCTACCCTCAAGGCATATGACTATTAAAGATGACTGCTATGACTATTAAAGAGGACTGCTATATGATTCCCCAATGGCTAGCCAGAGAGTTAGCGTGATACCTGTTTTGTACCTACCCTTTAGCATAGACATTATGCACACATGAAGGAATGCTGGATATACCCAGACACAAACACACACACACACACACACACACACACACACACATACACACTCACAAATGTACTGTAGGTTTTACTAGCATTGTGGGGCCCTAAACAAAATTGTCTTTCAAAACACTATGTTCCTCTCCCTCCAAACCATCCAAACCTAACCTTATCTCAAACACAGTGAACTTAAACCCAAGTCTTACAACTTCAAACTAACAAGCCTAATTCTTACCCTAACACCAATTGTCATTTCAGGGTAAACCTGACCCACTAGCCGACAGCATCTTTTCTAATGGGGCCAAGCCTATCAGGCATACAACCTTGGTGTCATCTGCAAATTACATAATGGAGTTCTTGTTTTGCAGAACCATGCTGTCATGGGTGAACAGGCAGAAGAACAGCAGGCTCAGGACACAACCCTGGTTAATAAAAATATGTTTCAATTTTAGTATTGCCTTTTTTGTCACTATCAAAATCTCAATTAATAATTGAAATACAAAAAATATGATCATATCAGTGATTCAGATATCGAATTTAAAATTCCCTTTTAAAAGTAAATCTGGCCCTTTCATTTTGCATCTTGCCAGAGAAGAATGGACGGCCACCGATGGTGCTGCTGTTGCCCATTTCATGCACAAATTTCATGTTTTCCCAGACGCCAACAAGCAATTGCTTGGGGCCCCACAGGGAGGGCGGCCCCTTTGCTGCCTAATAGCAGGTATTGACACGGTGCAAGTTTTATTAGAATTCATATAAATAATACACGAATCATATCACAGACACACACTTTCACTTGCTTTCACTACATAGATCTAATACACCACAAACACCCTGTCTGCACGTCTGTCTATTTAATGACACAGTTGAGCAGTTGCAGCAAACTACCTAGCTAAACCAGCTTCAGTCAGGGGAAACTGATGAAAAGTGGAGCTCGAAAATGGAACACTGCAAAAATATCTGATGATGAAGAATGATGTATTTCATGTGATAGCCTTTTACTGACCTGATCTCCTTAAATGTAATTTAGACAAAACTGTGTCTGGAAATAAGACATTTCACCAAATTTGACTATACCCACTATACTACTGCCCACTGGGTTTGGCCCTTTAAGCCAGCAATGACAAGGCAGGGATACTGTCAATGGTGAGTTGATTAGATGGTAACTAGGAGCTTGCAGTATCTGATACTTGGAAAAATTCTTTATGTATTTTCAAAAATATGTGGCCAGCTTCTTATACGTGGGCTACGGGAGACTTGTGGCTTACATCCTCGACATCGACATCATCAATATCATTTCTGTTTGGCAGATTTGATCCACTTACATAGAGAATTGTGACCGCATCATTGACTTTCCAAGCCTCAGCTCCCTTTTTCAGTTGAATTTCACAAATGCCCCGACAGCAGCAAAACATGGCTACAGTCTAGCAAACCCTCATAGAAAACCTTTAACATGTCCAGACAGTCTGCTGGCCAGAAAACCTCAAACATCTAAATGATTTAAAACATATGGAATGTTACAGTTATAAATAAATGTTATTATTCGGTACCAGCTTTTAAAGCTTTATCACCTTAGTGAGTGAACGAAGTCAAGCTAACGAGTCGTTTTATAACATTGATCCCTGGGAAAGGTTTGTGCACGCCCCTGCCCCGTGCACGCCCCTGTCTCATAGATTACCCTTCAGGAGATGGATAGGCCAGATGACTCATTGGAAAAGTCATATTTAAAGGACTGACATCCGATATTTTTGTATGATTGAACAGAACATCCAGGTGGGTCCTGCATAATCATGTACTGCACTCTTGGTGTCTTTGATGAGGAAGTGTGTCATCATTTCAATGTCATCAGTTAAAGGGTTCTTTACGGTGAGCGTTTTTGACTGCCTCCCTTCCCCATCTGCTCCAGACCACAGTATGCCTACTTTTTATTAATGAAGATGCATTTTGATTTGTGCAAAACGTCCATGTCCAATTGAGATATTTCGGAACGAGTCACTATGGCGGTCGGCTTGTTGCGGGGGGACGTGTCATTAATGCTGATTATCTGTCAGTGTTTTCATGGTATTTCTAGGCGTTGACACACAGGCCTGGACCCGAGCTGTGTTGTCAATGTGTCATGATGGTCTACTGTAAACACCGGGTAGGGTAACAATGTCAGCAGAGCAGAGCTGCGTATTTCGACTGGCTCTAAACGACAGCACAGACCTGTAGTCCCCACGCCTGATGCCTCCCAGGCTGACAAGTGGACTGAGGGCTGCATCCACGGGTCATCATCTGTGGTCACAAATGACATTCCTCCGGTTATTTTCACCCCGTTCTAAATATGTGCTTATTTGTCCTGGGGTGTCATGGGTTACGGTGGCCGGGTCTGCTGGGAGACAGACAGGAAATGATTTATTGGCCAATAATCCCAATCCGCGACTGTCAATTAGCGTAACCTTATGTAGCAGGTGTAACAGAAAGGCCGGCATCTGGTTTTCAGGCAAATGGACGGTTGGAAACGTCGGTGTCCACACACCTCTCTGAGGTTGATTATAAGACCAACACTGAGGCTAATCTGAACCCAGGCAAAATAATTCAATTTCCTGCACAGAATTTGCAGGATAACCGAGTCAATGTTGCCTTTTGGAATTTTAATTGGAGCCATGTCATGACTTGAATGTATATTTGGACAAATGTTCACTCTGCAATGGCCGGTCGACGCTAGTTGACCTCCAGATCAAGTTGGTCTAGTCGAGGTTTAGACAGTTAATACTGTTGCTGGAAAAGAGTTCTTAGACGGCAGAAATACAAGCCATAACTTTTTAATCGTTATTAATTCTTCCAGTAATGCTATATGTTTTATCTATGGTACGTTACTGCAAATATGTGCCCGCTAGTCCAATGGTGGTTCCTGTCTAAACCTGATTCTCTCTGTTTCTTTCCCCCCTCGGTTTTTCCTGCATGCGCTCTCATCGAAGCAATCATATTCTCCTGTGTTGCAAGGGTGATTATAAAACAGGTGATCCCAAAAAATATGTGAATCCTTTCTCCTCTGTATCATCACACACGTCCCATCCCAAGAGGTCGCTCTTTATTTTGAGCCCCCAAAACATTCTCCTCCTGTTTTTTATTACGGGAAAAAAACTGTCTTTATGAGGGTAATTCATCACCTTTATAAACGCGCTCATCCAGAGAAGCTGAGTGTTTTTGAAAAGAATTATGTCTAAAAAATTAAGAATGTATGGATGTCTTTGCAGTCAGGTCCACAGGGAGTCGTTTGTGGTCCTACTGTAACTGTGCAGTGCAGACGTGGTGTAATAAAACACAGGGTTTTTAAGGGTTTCAAAGTGGCTTTCCGGCTCTCAGCTATGTCAGCCATAAATTGAGAATAAACACAGCCATGTACGAGGCGCCCATAAATGCCTTCATAATTCATACCTTTGGGGCACCTCAGGTAGATGAAATTGTTTCAATGATGCACGTTATCATATGAATAATAGTCCACTCCATGGTGTTGGATTCTCCTCCCTTAGTTAATAGCTTGATCTGGACATCACTGGACAATAAAGAGACAAATGACATATTCCAGATGATTAGTCTCTCATGGGGCTTTTCTGTGGTAGAGGTGTTCCCATAATGGCAATTTTGTATTTGTGTTTCTTTGACCTGCACAACTTTATTCCTTTGTCATGATGAAGCAATGCTTGCATAGAAAATAGTGTGTAATGGTGCTGAAGTGCACTTTTGCTTAAATTGGACAAATTCCGTTATCTTTCAGTGTTAACATCTAGCTTTATTCTGCTTTATAGAATCATTGTTTATATGAGTCAACTAAAGGTGGCAAATAGACTGATATATTAATGACAAAGCCTAATGTAAATTCAATGACATTACAAAGCCAATACTTAATAGACTAACAAATGACAAGTCCATACCAAACAGACTGGCATATGATAAAGCCCAGACCAAAGAGACTGACATACAATAAAACCTAGATTAAATAGACTGACATACGACAAGCCTAGACTAAATAGACTGACATATGACAAGCCTAGACTAAATAGACTGACATGTGACTAGCCTAGACTAAATTGACTGATATGTGACTAGCCTAGACTAAATAGACTGACATATGACAAGCCTAGACTAAATAGACTGACATACGACAAGCCTAGACTAAATAGACTGACATATGACAAGCCTAGACTAAATAGACTGACATACGACAAGCCTAGACTAAATAGACTGACATATGACTAGCCTAGACTAAATAGACTGGCATGTGACTAGCCTAGACTAAATAGACTGACAAGTGACTAGCCTAGACTAAAACAATATAAACACAGGAACTACACAGCTCTCAGGATTTGATGCTTATAAGCCAACAGAAAAGAACATTGTAAAAGGCATAATACCCCTTCGAAAAGAGAATCCAAGAGAGCTGGATGCCAGATTTCTGATCAAAGCACCTTTTGAAGTTTACACAGGGGGTTCATGGTATGTGTGCGTGTCGTTGTGAGTGAATGTGTTTTTCTGGGTACCTGCCTGTGTTCCTGTCTGTGTCAGAGAAGGCGTTTGTACAAACAAATGTATAGACATATAGAATCACAAGAAATTGATACATTTTTAACTGTTCATCAGTTTAAAAAATGTGACTTGTTTCAAAATCTTAACAAACATTTACTATTCAACCTAAAGCATTTATTTTTGTCTGTACCATTTAGTGTCTTCAGCTTGTTTCAAAGCTTCCCACTCTTAAAATGCTTATAGGATTTTGCAGAATCCAATATTTCACCCGTACCGAGTCCTTAAAAAGAGGAACAAGTACCCTCTGTTGTTCTTTAGTTTAATAGCCCCAGAGAGCATATTGCCCCCTACCTCTCAGAGAGTGTTCTCTTGAGTCAAGTGACTTTGATGAGTTGCCCCCTGAGCTTGCCGGTTTTCTGGCATGGGAATGCCTGGCGGAGGCCCTTGTGAGGTGAGTAGAGGGATTTGTGCGAGGAATTGTTCCAGCACTCCCTTCCGGTGTGCACCAAAGACCCAGAGTCTCCCAATGTGCAGCCGGCAGTACAATACCAATGGTCCTCTTGTGAGAGTGACAAAGGAGCTGCTCTAGGGCTTGTGTGCATGTGGTCTGCCTGACACTTTAATCCCTCAAGGAGAAAGGAAAAAGCACTGGAAGTACCTCTATTCTTGACAAGGAGCAATTCCCTCAACATCAAAATATGGGTGAGGCAATAATACAATATAGTATTCAATTAATACAGTTTTGGTATTTGTACGTTTCTGTATAATTTTTTCTCTAAATCACTGGTATTAAATATCCTCAGAAATTCCAGATGGCACCACGATTTGGATGGATGGAATTTTTGACCTTGATGCTATTGAACCACAGTAAAATACTGGATACATCACCACCGCCTATTGTCTGCATGGTGAAACAATATTATAGATGTAATTCTTTGTTGCGCTGAGGTTTTACTGTCGAAGATAGAGCATAGATGACAATCAAATGGCATTCCTCTCTAATAGGGGGAAAAAAATCACAGGCAAGTTGTGCATGGGAGGGGGAGCTCTCTGGGAGCAAAGATGAATGATACGCTTCCTGTGTAGCCTGAGGATTACATGATTCCATGATTCACCCAGAGTTCTTCATCATAAAGACAACCAAACCAGCCTACTGAAAGTCAAGCTCTCTCTTAATGAAGAGTTGAGACGGATTAGTGAAGTATATCAAGGATACACAAAACAAGCAAAATATTCAATCTGTCCAGGGAAATCTCTTTAGAAACTGTCTTCAATAAAAGCTTGCCCTCGCGAATTGAAACCCCCTTTTTATGGCGTCTCTTCTGAGAGGGAACAGAGAACGCGCTGCAGAGATCCCACCCGGTAAACACGTGCATCATTATCCATTCATGGGAGTGTATTGTTTGTTTACCGTGGCCCCATTTCCAGATACCCCGAGAGCCGGGGCTGGTGGAGTGGGGAGAAACAGAACAATGGCCTTTCTTCTCCAACCGCTTGGGCCTCAGAAATGCTCACCACTCAGCCGGCACACAGCCTTTCACTGGGCCTTTGGCCGGCCGTGAGTGACAGTTGAATCACAGAGAAGTTTTCCCAAGTACAGGAGCAGAGAGGCATGAGAGAGTCCTGTTGTATGGAGAGCCCGGCAAGGCCCAGCTGCAGTGCTGGGAGGTCTGTCCTATTGTCTGGCCGACATAAAGAGCGGGAGGAACAGGGGACAGGGCTGTACAAGCCTGATGTACCAGCTACACGCCGTCGCTTCGTTGCAGAGGACACTCGGCAAAGATGTAATCGACGTATCCACGGACTGTCATCAGTGGGATGCCCTTTGCGCGTGCGCTAGACAAAGACGTTAGCACCCAAATAAGCGAGCGCGCGCAACCGCACACGCATGCACGCACAAAGTTACGCGGACACGCAAAGACGCCGAAGGGTCACGGGGAATCAAATGTACATTCTTGATAACTTTGGGGCTTTTTTAAATTAACTCGCTGTAATCCTAGAAATTCTATGACGTCAGTTTGCAATGTCCTGTGAATTTTAGGAGCTTCGTTTTGCCTTGTTGGAGGAGAGCCGCATTAAAAGGAGAGAGATCATGAGTTGTCTATTTTTTTCTCGTCTTATTATTGTTTCCTATCCACAATTACTCAGGTGATGCGGTATGTATCCAATGGCCTGCTTTCTGACCTGAATGCGCACACAATGGATCAGCTCCCTACTAATAACGTGAGCCCATTGCCTGTGGCCTTTACAACACGCCCAGAATAAAGTTCAGGTGTCAGTAGTTCAACTGATTTATAATGGTGAACAGGCGGTGATTAAGTGCTGATGTCGCGGGATTCCTCAACACTCATTTGGGGAATCAAGCAGCTTGTATCCAAACAAGACTAATGTGCTTCTGGGTTGTTGTAACCTTTCTCATATTCATGTTCTCTCCAATCATCCGACACTGCTCCTTTGCTCTTTATTTATAGCCTTGCGCCTTTGCTAAATGGGTGTGCGTTTGTTTGTCTCTTTATGAATGTTCACATGGAAGTTTGTGTAAATAAATGACATGGATCCTCTTTCTTGTATGTTTCTGTGCGGTACATTTTCAGTGTGCGTCCACGGCTCTGTTATGAGCGTGTTTTTGAGAGATGAGGTGCCAGAGAACATGCTTTGGCTTAGGCCTAGTTTTTTTTCCCCTTTTTCTTCTGTTAAACAATGAAACAATTGATAGGAGTGTAAGCGGATTGACCCTGTTTCACTCCAACTGAGTGCTGTGAATTGTATGAACATGTTAGGTAGACCAGGGGGCACGGGGCCAAAGATCTTCAGGGTTCTCACTACTTAATACTGGATGACCCTCTTCTATGGGCGTTCTTTTATCTGGCTGTTTGTATTCGTGGGTTATTCCCATCCGTTATCTCACAGACATCTGCAGATGCTCCAGCGACACCCACAATTTTCATGGCCTACTGTTAATGCAACACTGAATAAAACTTCCCAAAGTGTACTAAGACAATTGCCCTTGTTCTGTGCATGTTACTGTGTAAATCCTGCATTTCCTATCAATTAATATTCATGTACATATTTGCACCGCCATGGGTAACAGATAAAACCTCCAACTACCAGTGGGACTGCACTTGATTCTGTGTCCATTCTCTTAAAAATAAATTAGAACTATATGGGCCCCAGAAGAATATAAAAAATGAAGACAATGCATTTGTATGGCAGTTTTAAATAAATCCCAGTCTTAGTCAGGATTGGACCTGATCTATTTACTGGCAGGAGGAAGGCCCTTCCACTGCTCTTTGTTTATGACTGGCTGAGGTGTGTGTGTGTTTACTTTCGGTGTGTATGCGCCTTTGCGCGTGTGCATTCATGCATGTTATCCTACCTCCGCGTCCCCCCGCAAAACCAGGCAACAGAAATGACGGGCCTACACACCTGCCGCGGAATCTATTCAATTATTCCCGTTATGTGTACTCTACAAAGAATTCATCACACGCTGTTTCGGGAAGTTTTCACATCGCTAGGTGAATCAAAACGCCAGCGACACCCATCCCCGGCCCGGGATGTCATCTGCGAATAAACAGGTTGTCAGTCTGGCTGCGTTCCCGCTGCCTGCAGACAGCCTCTGTCAGCGTCAGCCTGGGATATGCCACCCCTGCTGACAGCTGCCTGTGCGGCGCCCTCCCGCATGCCTAAACGGAGAGCCACTCAGGCAGGCAGGCAGCCCGGCTCCCATTCCGCTCCATGCTAAGCGCTGTTCCCCAGCCTACCATGCTCCGCCAGGCGCCACGCCGCCACCCTGACAGCCCTTTAAGGTGTTTATGAGCAGAGCAGGAGCCCGGTTGTCCCTGGGAAACTTTCACATTCCACGGTGTTCAAGGGCTGGCGTTTTTCTTGTGATGTTTTTTGCTTATTTGTTTTTT
The DNA here is from genome assembly GCA_016801105.1 of Esox niger. Classification (NCBI taxonomy): domain Eukaryota; kingdom Metazoa; phylum Chordata; class Actinopteri; order Esociformes; family Esocidae; genus Esox; species Esox niger. The sequence goes on along the minus strand of JACXGJ010002435.1, from coordinate 47,051 downwards.
GACATTTCGTTCTGGAGGCACGTCCTCCCCCAAGGCTTAATGTGATTGGAACCTTGTGATAATGTGGTACTGTTGTTGTTTGGTCATTCCAGTTCCAGAGTTTGAATCCCGGTGCAACCTGGCATTAATGGATGGACGATGGCCAGGGTTGCCTTGTGGTCGGTCAGGAAACTACATGCGGCGTCCCACAGTTCGTATGAGCCGGAAAATAACGTCCTGGTCTCCCAGAGTGATGTTTGTTAACTTTGACGTAACCTTTACGTTTCTTCGCTGCTTTAGATTAGCGTGACAAGTTCAGAAAAACAAGCAACGTCAACATACCTTCTGTAGAGGATTTTAAAGTTCCCGTGTGAATGTTGAACGTCTGTTGTCTTGTATTACAATGAAGTGGCACCTTACTAGTGATGTCATTTGATTGATCTGTAGTAACTCATTAATACTGTGAGGCCTCCACTGCTGAGCATGCGCACTCTAGCTAGGTTGGGTTTGTTACGTTTGTGTGTGTGTGTGTGTGTGTGTGTGTGTGTGTTTGCGTGTGTCATCCCATTGGAGGGTTGCTTCTACTAATTGGTCTTAATTGTTGGTAATACCCCTGCGTCGCCCTCCTTTAGGTCAACCTCGCGTGCGGCCGAGGAGATGACTTTTTTATTGATGTGACAGGGCTAAATTGAGAACCTTTGGCGGAGTGTCAAAGCCTAATTAATCACTCTAATTTCATCTCTCCACGCGTCCTCAGCCATTGAGTGAATGTGATCACAGAGCGCCGTCTTCACATTAGCTCGGCCTCCTCATGCTAATTAGCTGCTAGCCCTGAGATGGAGAGGTCCTCAGGGTGGAAGACAAGGGGCTGTAGCTGCCCTAAATGGACACATAATGACCAGAGGAATTAGAATGGGTATTTGGTTGCATCACATTTTCAAGATATATTACACTCAAGTCCAGTATGAGCCTTTGCACAGCCCTATTGACTGCATCAACAACATACTGACCCTTGTAGCCTCCCCTGGGGTACCCAGACAGTACAGCCCAGTTTATTGTACCTTAGAGGTTTCAGGCCTTTCCTGTGTCACAGTCTGCCATCCTCCATTGAGGACCATTCCATTACTGTTATGGTATTTCTGCAACTTCTCAGTTCTTTGTGCAATGTGTGTGGTATATTCCGACCAGTTTGTTCACGGTCATTTATCCAAAAGTAACCTACAGTACCCTCCATATTTATTGGACACTTTAGCAAAGATCTGAAAAGATGCTATGCAAATCATTGTTGTTATTTATCTGCTTGATATGAGGGAAATCTACCGTTTAATTCAGGAACCATTAGTGAAAAAAATATATAAATAAATGCACATTTTCTCATTCAAGTATTCTGGGACAGTTATTTGGATCCAAAAGAAATTGTGTGGCATAATATGAAATCGATATAATCTATATTAAAAATAGAAGTATCTTTCCATTGATACACATTTTCAAGTTAATCTGACTCATTGAGACCTTTGATTGACACACTGGGGTATAAAATGAGGTGACACACATGTCAAACTCCACATTTCCTCTGTCAACATGGGGGGAAGGTGCGAAAAAGCACATTGAATTAAGACAAAAGGTTGTTGACCTAAATTTGTCTATGGCTCTAAAAGAAATATATACATGCCTGAAAATACCTACATGCCTGAAAATCTCGACTACTAGGGCGATCATAAAAAGTTTGAATCAACTTGAGCTTTGATGAATCCTGCATAAAAGACAAGCGTAATGTATTTTGTCTTGTGCACAGTGAGTAAGATGTTTTGAGACAAAGTTGGACGATTGTAGGAATTGGTTGAGGTTTCGGACTCATGCCATTAATCTATTAAACATAAATGTCAGTGTCTGGAGTTCGCTAAACATCATTGGACTTTTGGAATTAGGTTCTTCAATCAGGAGAAATTACAAAAAGAAAGTGTTTTGGCCACAGACAAAATTGGTGGGCGTAGTGTAAAGAGCGGAATAGTCATGCATAGAAATAACGCCCCTCCCCCATGGTGATGCAGGGAAAAAAAATCCCCCCCCAAAAAAGATTTGGCGAATATATAATGGGTCTGTTTTGCTTCCGAAGGCCCTGGGAAACTGGTCTCCCACTGATGAAACCAGAAGGGGGACAGTGTAACAAGTTTGGTCTGTTAGTTTGTTTACGTCTGTCCTACTTTTAGTTTTTTGATAGAACTTGTGTGAATGATGTATCTTATAGTTGAGAACCATCATTTTCAGAATTATGTTGATTAGCAAATGAACAGACCCAAAGTCCATTAGCACATGTGCCTAGCAATATATAGAAAATACAGTGGATATGCCAAGCTGCTCCATAGCTCTGTGGTCAAAGCAATCGTCTCTGCATCCAACTGCGAGTTTGTGGCCAGCTTGAGGCAGTACTTCAAAATACCATTGCAGTTTACTTTGAAACAACTTTGTATAACTCAAGAATATGTAAATGTATATTCCAGGAATTAATGATATGTCTTACTGCTGAAAGATGGCATTTTCAAAATGATGTTGACAAGACAACAAGTAATAGATCCATTATGTGGTTACATATTTGTGAATGGAAAATCTGTATGCGATGCCAAGCTGCTACTGTACATGTTGTTCTATTCAAAGCTTGAGAGTTGAAATCATGGTTGCTACTATCTAAAGTTGCCCGATCTTTAAAAAAACATAGTTTTACTTAAAATCAACTTTGTATAAGCCAAGAATTTGTGAATGAATTTCCCCATGAATCTGGTTGAGATTGAATGGTTACTAGGCCACTATGGAGAATCATTACTTATGATTTAACGCTCTGTTATTTTTGTTGTACTAGTCTATTCAATTTGCATCTGTAATGTAACGCGTTGTGACCAGTCTTTTGTGAATGATGTGTTTTGCTGTTGGCATTTTCAACTGTTTTGATTGGCAGAAGCGTAGACCTAATTAATCCATTAACACGTGCTTGTAAGTATGTACATGAAAAATGAGCTTGCCTTGCTGCTGGTAGCCCCGTGGTCAGCATATCTCTATAATTCTCCTAAAGATCTAATACATACCCCTATGAAACTGACTGAGCTCAATGTGTATGCAAGAGCTATGGATAAAACAGCATAAGTGGGGACAGCATAGTTACTGATGCCTTGTTAGGACATATTTCATGACATCATGAGATTTTTGAGGACAATCTGGGGCCTCTGTCAGGAGGCTTAAACTGGGTTGTTGTTGGATATCCCAGCAGGGCAATGATCCAAAGTGTACCTCCACATCCACACATCCCAATGAAGGATAGATTTCCCTCTTATTTATAATGCATGGTCAAGTTTATAAACAGCAATTGCATTTTCTCCAATCCTTGTTTGCTAATCTCTAACTGGTTCAGTAATTCTAGAGGGCACATCTGTGTCTACATATGACATTTTGTCCACCATTATTAGTGGGCTAACAGACAGACCAGTCTCCCTGTGGTTGATTTGAGAAATGTCTGCATAGTAGTGGCTTGTTAAGTAGAAATTCAGAAGGTTCTAGCCTTTGGAGAGCAGGTGCCAACACACAGGCTCCTCCTATCAAAAATATGTTTATTACATTATAGAGGATGTTACAGACCAATCAGTGGGGCACTAGGAAGTGTGTGATGAATTGAGATTTCAAGTTCATTGGAACACTGTCTTTTATTCAGTTTTTGAGCATCAGACACAGGTTTAATAGAGTTTTGACCTGCGTGGTGACACCACCAGGTGTTAAATTAGTTAATAGACCAATAACAAAAAATTCCAAACCTCTCAGGCAATAACATGTCGTTTTAGGTTTTTATATATTTTTCCTTTACACACAGACCATTTATTTCTTAAAAATGTGCTCTTGGAAAAAAATGAGCCAAAAAGCAGTTTTTCTTTTCAGAGAAGGCCTTCACTTACGCTGGTTAAATTCAGCAGTAGTATTGCATATTAAACTTTATTGGGCCCACTATTTCTATATAGCCTGTCATGTGTTTTAAAGATCGGCCTCTCTCTATTAAAGCCTTCATCACACAGCGTTATGTGGATGTGTGGGTACATCTGGGCAACACATTGGCAGGACACCCTCTGTGTCTACTGCTTAGTCGTAGTCTACCCTGGCCTGGCTTGGCAGTCTAACTGATGAGGACCTGGGTAAGGACCAACATGGAAGACAAGCTTACAATCCAGGACACCCAGAACTCGGCCGGAACCACAGTTTGTCATGAAGGAGCCCAGTGACCCAGTTCTTTAGTGGGCCTTATACGGGGTAGTTGCCTTTTCACCTGCATTGCCACAGCCTGAGTTGTATCAATTGAAAACTGCACATCTCCAGAGCCCCTTCCAACCTATAATGTTGCAATGATTATTGCATCCGATGTTTACACATGAAAGGCCGTTTTCAGAGGTCCTAATTCACCCTAAATCTTCTGAATGGCTCACAACGTGTTTTATTGTTCTTAAAATAACAATCCCTCAGTAACAGAAAGGCTTCCATTAGCACACAGTAAACATTCATTTATGAAGCTTTTATGTTATTTCTGCATGATAGTTGCCAGATTTTCTTCTTGTAATTAATGGATGAACGACCCAGTGGGTTTACTTCATATGTTCATGAAAGGAACCAAAATCCCGTACTGCCCCTTTAACACTCAGCAGCTTTTACCATTAGATGTACATCCACTACTTGAATATGCATTTGTTTACTTCCTGAGTGTTGTATGGAATTTATGTATAACACAACAAAGGCACACACTCCAGTATAGTCATGTTTTACACCTACCTTTTACGCAGTTGCAGACACCTATATATACACACTCACACCTCTCTACTTCCCTCAGTCTCCCACTTACACAAGACTGAAAACACACACACATAAACCTTCATAAACACACACACACACACACACACACACACACACACACACACACAAGCTAATCAATAAAAAAATCACATATGGTGTTGATTGTTATGTGCAGAACTACCGAAGAGAGCTGTAAGTGCTAGAGAAGGCTGGTGTGCACACCAGACGTCTGAGAGGATTTCGGCCAATTAACATTTCAACTGAAACTCTCAAAACAGGCTGGTTTGGGACATACTACTGAATATCACAGCCTGTACTAGAGAGTAAACTTGTTTTATAATATGCTTTCTTGATCTATGTATTTTGATAATCAAGTTACCTATCAATGGGCCCAATGGTAAATTTGTTAGGCCTACATGTCATCAAGGAAGTTATTCTCAAAAGGTTTCTACTGATAAGGGATATTTTACAAAATACACTTTTTGTATTACGTTAATTAGTATACATGGAAAAACGTGTGCCTGTCTGCAGTTTGGTGTTTACTGTAAAGCTTTAAGTACAGTTATAAGGTGTTTAGATTTAAAATTAATAATTTTCTCTGTATTTCTGTGTCGACATATGTGTATAAAAACGCAAATGTCGGGCTTGACATTACAGCATTATAAACAGTGAATATGAGTTAAACAGGCGTTCAGGGCTACATGAGAATGCTGGACAGACGATGCTCCAGCTGGGACGTGTTGAAAAACGTATTTGTTATAAGGGAAGGCTGCCATTCACAACTTCCCTTGGATGTGATGATTTTATTATAAAAGTAACATAGTTGTTACAATGTTGGTTTATTTAATGTTGATTTTCAATTGGATGGTTGGAAGTAGTTTCTACAGCAGCAACATGTAGGTCAGAGTTGGTCAGAGCCAACATGGAGGATGCAGACCTGTTGTACACTATTAAACGGTTTAAGGTTTGTCCAAACCTTGTCTATACTGTTAGTTCAGGGAAAGATATCAATTGACTGCTGTTAGGCTGTTGGGCCCATTACAAAAAGGTCACTGGTTTGAAGCATCTAGTCGATAAGTTGCTTCTGTAAGTCATTCAGGATAAGAGTGTCAGCAAAACTACTGAAATCTTAATTAATCCCCCAAAAAAATCCTCCCATGAATGCCATTTAATTCAGGTCTGAACAGGTGTGTGAGTAGAGGATGCTACACATTTCTAAAGGAGCTGACAGAACATATTGTATCGTTGCAGCGTCATTTTATGGCACAAAATAGATGGCACCTTGTTATACTCATGAACGCAGTAGGCAGAGGTGAGTGCCCTAGAAATGTGTATGACAACAGATAGCAGCTCAATGGCCACATGAGGATTTTGCTAATTCAATGGGGATCCACATTTTATTTGTACTGTTTGGAGAAAATTGATGTGTGGGCCAGAAAAGAACAGTTATAAAAGCATTTTTAGGTCCTTTAAAATTGTTCATGCTTTTATCTTGTTTTGGGATGCGGATCATGGGTCATTGATTGCCCATCTGGTATTGTTCTTTGGATAGATTTGAGAGGTATGTATTGAAAAGGTTTTTGCAACAAAAGTCCCACTGTAAGATAACATTACAACACGTTCTGGCCTTAAGGAGTGAGTACATTATGTAGCTATTTCCAAAAAACATTTACTATAGAACGTTCCTATTTTCAGTAACATTGCATTAGGGTAACAATGGGATAGCAGTGATATGTTACACTTTTTTTACGTAGTATGTTATGAACTCCTAGGTTGATTTACGGTATTCAAGGGTTAGAAATGAGCATTAAGTGCAGGTGTTATAGTGTTGTGTTTAGGGTTAAGGTCAGGTGATGTAGGATTAGGGTTAGGAATCCATGGATGATTTTGTATTCATTGTAAATGGTTCAGGGTGTGCAGCGTCACAGAGTTATGTATATTATGCCCGAAGTCCAATGAGACCAGGCGTGTAGTCATTTTATTATCCCCCTAATTACAATCCATCTTTTATTCTTGTTTTTTATTATTAAGAGGGCCAAATAATAAGTATTTCTAGATTTGTGACATTGCAGAAATTGTTGCTATGTTTTTTTTTCTTTCTAAGTGACCAAAACCTGGTGGTGTTTGTTAATGGGAGTGAAGAAGCATTTTGAACACATTATTTCTGCAGAATAAATCCATCACACCCTGGTGAATAGAAGTGGGACGGCGTAGGTATTGCGTCAGTAAAAGGTGTCTACTACGCATCCATGTGGGTCTATGCATGTTATCTCTATAGCGATCACAGCATCGCTATAGGAACACCATGAGATCATGTGCGAGACAACAGCAATCTTAGTATGAAAACCCAAAGATTAGAATGGACACATTTGAGGGGATAACAGGAGTTGGATTCTTTTGTGTCTTCCACAACTGGAGACTCCACTGAATTGTCTGGATCTGTCCAAGAAAGTGTGGTAAAACTAAAAGTCATTAGTCACAACTGCATTGACACCAGCAAGCTGTCGTACAGTAGAAACAGTAGGAGCGGAAGTGGTGGTAGTATTTGTTGTAGTTGGAGGAATATTCACAGACGTATAAGCAGTAGATGTAGTAGTAGTGTTGGTAGTATGAGACGCAATGGATATAGTAGGTGTAGACGGATAAGTAGACAGATAAGTAGTAGCCGTGGTCCTAGTAGTAAAAGTAGGTCTTGTTGTGGTATAAATGCCCATTCTTACTCTCAAACCTCATCTTTTCCTTCTTTTCAAATTTATGTTAGATGGTTTTTCAGCCTGAAAGGAGTTAATACTGCAAGTGAAATCCATGTCTTTTTTTTTGCAGTCTTGATGAATCTCTGATAAATCCACTGCTAGCTAAAGTTTATGTTTTGTTGTATTTTTCAAAAGGCCCATTCACCTTGAAGAAGGAAACAATATAACATTTCTTTTTTTTGGAATTAATCTGTTGCCTACACACACATTATTATTTATAATTAAAGATATAGTTTTTCCACGGCTGTTATGGGAAACAAAATAACTTGGAATTTCAATATCCTTGTTGTTATGAACAGTGGAAGATGTGTGTCTGTGTGTCTATAAACAGTGCATTTCTGAGTCATTCAAAAACAATAATTATTCTGCCGACTCAAATAATTTTGAAACTACCGTTGTGACCACAAAGCCACATGCGCACTCATTCACAGAGACACACACTAACTTACAGTACTCTCACATACACGGGTTGTGTGAATAATGTACTCATTTCCACGCTCCAAGATGCTCTCTCTCTTTCAAATTTGGATTTGAAATGATAAAAATACTTAAATTCAAGATGAATTTCCATCTATATCCGTACCATTTAGAAATGGAAGGAACAGTTTTCTTAATATTCCTCCAAAATGTAACGGAACAAAAAGTATTTGGACAAATTCACTGCACGTATTAAAGTAGGCAAACGTTTCTGTCATTTCCACGATGCAATGATTACATCCACCTTGTGACACAACATAGTTGTCATTTTAGAGAGGCATTAATATCATATTTCCCCAAAATACGCTACCCCTATACTTGTTAATGGTGAGAGAGCAGCGTTGCTTGGCGGGTTGCTCTTTCTGTCTCTAAATTATACATATACAGCTCCTGACAAAATTGAGAGACCACTGCACCTTTTTCTTTTCTTTCCAAAAAAGCCAAGGAATGGTTTTCAGTGAGGAACAGAAGGGTTAAAATCAAGAGGCCACTGCAAATTGAAAGCTTCATTTCCTCACTCAAAACCTTCCTTTTCCACTTTTTTGGAACGTAAAGAAGGTGCAGTGGTCCCTTAATTTTTTCCAGAGCTGTATACTCTTCTTTCACGATTATCAGTAATGAGGGAAGCATCCAGATTGTGTTTTTACAAAACACATCCTATTTTTTTTTTTTTTTAAACTTACTACAAAATGACAATACATGATTTACCATTCATTTCTATTGCACAAACATAATCTAAATCACAACTCCAAAAATTGCTAAAATGCAACTTCCAAAATGTTTGTATAGTGGGCACGGTTGATGTAGTCATGCATACTAGCAGTATTCTGTAGGTCCCAACACTGAATGCTTGCCTTCTGTCGTAACGTACAGTGTAATGTTAAAGTGAATGATAGGCCCTAAAATATGGATCAAAGGCCCTCAAATGAAAGCTATTTTAGCATTTTAAATTTAAAGTGCTGTACAAAGCCTAATCCACAAAGAAAAGTGTCATGGTCTGAATCATGTTGGACTGTACTGTCTTGGTTCTATCTGATGAGGATGGGAGAAACAGGTCTGAATAAAATAGATAAAAATAGATAAAATGGAGTATAAGGCACATGGCAGTTTAAGGATATCTTAACCTGTGTTTAATCTCATATTTCCCATCATTTTACAATCCTTCTCAATGTTCCCTAACAGTGACCTGTACAACAACATAAATAATGTGCTGGAAAATGGATTTCCAAAATTAAGCAGTCTTATTCTTTTTCCCAGTTTCAATCTGTAAACATTGAAAAATACAAATAAAGTTTCTTCAATTCTTAACAAAACAGCAACAACAACAAAATAACAACAACTGCTCCTTCTGCAAGACTTGGCAGCCTCACTAAGTAAATATTCTAAAAGGGTCTCAAAAGTAAGTCTTTTTCCTTTACCTTCATTTAAATCAGTCCATTCAGTGTCTCTGTCAAAGGTGTGTATTTTAGTTCCAAGTGGACCGAGTCAAGGGGGAGGAGAGGGAATAGGCTGGTAAGGGTGTTTGTTAAAGGGTCGGGGGCATCAGAGGACATACAATGGGGCAGTCTTTGAGGGTGGTGAGGAATCAGAAGAGGCTGGTCAGGGTGGTTTGTGAGGGGCTCCTGCACTCATGGACATCCATGCTGCCAGACACAGAGGTTAACACAGAGGTGACGGTGGGCATAGTGGGGTTGGTCAGGTCCGTCAAGGTGGTAGGGGTGCTGGAGGGGCTCATGGAGGCGTTGGAGATCTCCGAGGCGGGGCCGGAGGGTGTGCCCCCCTGCAGGGTGGAACCATCAGACGTCTTGTCCACCCCCGTGTTCTCCTGTCTCAGCAGGTTTCGCCGGAACTTGGCCCGTGCGTTCTGGAACCAGACCTGTGTACCACAGCAAGGCAACATCGTTGTGACTGTTAGTGATGGATCCATGGGGAAAAGACAGAGGGAAGATTTCAACTGGAATAACAGGCATGAAAAATAGAACGCATCAAAGCAAAATGACTGCTTTGTTTTCTGGGAGCGTTAATTAAAGCAGAGAGATTTTTACAGAATTTCTGTTCAGAAACCTTTTTGTCCAATTTTTTTATTTAATCCCCTAGATAATTTGCTGTCGTCTTTGTGGAAATCAAGCTCTCTCTGTTGTGCCTCCCCGCTCTCCATAATAAGCAGTAGAGAGTTTTTATTGCGCCCAGTCCTCACAATTCTTATCTAGAAATTGAAACAGAAAATGCTCCAATGTTACTTGTTTCATTTAAACATTCCTGTTATTGAATCGCACTAACTACCATATTTTGGCGCGATGTTTTGGTCATTTTGCGAAATGTCAGGAAGAATACGATGTGTGAATGTGTGTGTGTGTGCGTGCCTGTGTGTGTCTTACTTGTAATACACGTTTGGTGAGGCCAGTCTTCTGGGCCAGCTGCTTCAGATCCTTGGCATCGGGGTTGTGGTTGATGGCAAAGTAGGACTTCATGGTCCTCAGCTGGTGGTGCTTGAACGAGGTCCTCATGCGTTTGGTCTTCTGACTGGAGCTATACTGAGAGTCCCTGTCCATAGAGTCCCCGTCGTTCTCATTACAGCTGAGTGCTGGAAGACAAGCCACACCCAAGCATAGACACACACACACACACACACACACACACACACAGATTAGACAGTGGTCAGACAGTGTGAATGCCAGCATTGCGCTTTACTCAAGGACAAGTGAATAAGTTAAACCATGTGACGCAGCGCGCAGCACTATGTAGTGAATTGATTCATTCAAATATACAACACGCGGGCGTTAACGCAGCCCAGCAATGTGTGCGGTGTCTTTGGCTTAGTGATGAAGTTGGTTTACTAATGAAACGTTAGGTAGATAGCATGGCCAGGAATACATATTAGGGTAATGATTTGATGATGAATGAAACCACAGCTGGGTGTACATAAACACTGTCTAAAGAAGGCCTCCACACACACCCATCAAACTGACATTTGGAACATATTTGTTGGATTTGTAATATATGTAGAGGTCTGTTACGCTGAACAGAGACTTTATTAAACTTAAGTCTCTAATACATTTGTTTGGTCGTTACTCTTATGATTCTGTGAATGACAGGTAAGTAAATGTGAATAGAAGACTTAGAACACTGTCTAATATAGACCTTGTATCTCAAATACAGAAACTTTTTGGAAAATTTAAATATCACATTGTTTTCCACATTAACTCATACACAATTATGAAACTTTAGTACTTTAACTTAAATGGTTTGACTGCATTCGGGAGGTGTCTGCTTTCAACATATCTGATCAAATAAAAATGGGCAAATATTGAGTTAAAAGGTTTCCATTAGAATTCAACAAAGGGGAACACTTTAATTAGCAATTAAGCCATTAAAATGAGCATGAAGACACCAAAAAGCGCTGTTAGCCTCACAAACATTGACTAGCCTATTTCTATAGAATCAATGAATATTTATTGTTCTCTTTCCCAAGCGCCACTCTGTATAAGGTGCATAGGCTATAGTTACAATAGTAAATGCTACATGTTATATTATACTTATTATATTTGGTCATAGAAACCAAAGGTATTCCACTAAAGTAAGATCATGTAATTAATATGTCACATAAATACTACTACTATTACTACTGCTACTCCAACACTTACTATTACTAGACCTTCTCTTCCTAAGCCTATACCTAATCTTCCTACTTCTACTACTACTATTAGGCTACTACTAGCAAAACTACTTGCAATATTAATCGTAACGTTCATTTTGTGATTATTGCCTCATGCATCATCATGCAATGCGATAGCCTGCCCTAGATAATCGAATTGTGGCTGCAAAAACATGACACATATTTCCCTGACAGTATTTTCTTGGCAAATGCTTAAGTGTTGCTATCTATTCATAACAGTTCAGACATACTCAATGCTGCATACAATAAATATTAGTCTTTCAGATTCCTCAGAATAACACTTCAGACACAAACACCAGACATCAATAAACAATATTTATTTCACCATTTTTCAAAAGCCATTGATAGGCTAATGAACACTGATTTAATAACAACTGGGATTTACATTTCATTCTGAGTGTGCAGTGGACAATAGAATCATAAACAACTTTGATTTCTTTTAAAAGTTGTCGGTTGACTTCATATGTAAACTTTTTAGTATAGTTTGGTGACTTCAGCTGTTATCTGCCTATATCCGTCAGTGGTCTAATGGGTTAACAGTAGAGGGCAGTAGCGGCCTGACTCGCCCTCCCTTCACCACATAGGCCTAACAGGTGTTGTTAGAAATCGACTTTCTTCTGGATTAAAGTATTGGCGCTTTTGAACAAAGAAAGTCCTGGTTCAAGTCGACGATGACACAGACTGGTAAAGCAGGTCTACAGAAAGCAGGTCTACAGAAAAGTTATTTCTATCTGCCAATTTGAACAGTGTAAAGGTATATAGCACGAAGGAGGAGGTCGATTCACTTTGCCATTTTTAAATCCCTGTTTCAGTGGTTAATGTATTATATGAAAGGTGGAATGCGCTACAAAACAGTTCAAAACAATAACTGACCGTATTATTTCAAGTGATACTTCACCCTGATTATGTTTTTTGTGGCAGAAATCCCATCCGACGCTTGGTAACAATGTTAGCATTGTCGTGTATCAAATCAAAATCATCAGGGAGGGGTTGAAATGAATTACGAAGTAGAAACAAATTACTTGTATATTTTTTTATGTAACGCTTAGGAAAATGCTGATATTGTACCAGGAATTTAAATAGATTTACACTACAAAGGCTGAAATGTTAGGATGCAAATACAAATGAAGGATGTACTGCTGTCATATAGAGTGTTTATAATCTAAGGACTCCAATTTGTGATTTGTCATTTGGGTGAACTTTCTCTATAATTGTAAATACGCAAATATTTATCATGTATATGTAAAAAGACAATTGGTCATATTGAAGGCCATTCGTAATTAAATAGCTAAGTCTTGCTTTGCTGCAGCTTTTCTTGTGTCATTATCATCGTGGATAACTTGTCAAGTCTCATTGATCTCTTGTGCAGCACACCCACTGGCCCCGTAACAGACCAACTGGCCCCGGAGTATGCAAAGGGGCGTGCAGAGGAACTTTAGACATATATCGAGCCTGACAAGTATACATTGCTGAGGCGAAAGTCTGAACTTCAAAAACCTTTTAAAATGTAAAGGAGAAAACATTACAGATACAGCTTTCTCTTGCCACTGAAGGGTGACACGTAGGAATTGATTTTCGATACATAATCTGCTTTAATTTGATAATTTCGATAGCTATAATGCCGTGAGAAAAATTGTGTAAACAATAATTTAAAAAAATCGGCCTAAATGAACTCGGTCTTCAGTTTCTCCATAGCACCGATATGCTAATTTGATATCACAACCCCTAGGCTATATATGCTTTTCTGATATGAACAAAGGAGCCCGTGGGGTGAAGCGAATCAGGTCCTAATGATAAAAATATATAATAACTTTGTATAGTAAATGTAAAAATAGACTTTGTAACGTATATGTTTTTCAACGTGCCTGTTATGTTTTAGTCATTGTTTATTTTATAAATTAACAAAAATAAGTTGTAAAAATGTTTGTTGCCAAAGCAGAATATCACTCAAATAGGCCTATATTTTTTATTAACTGATGGAACGAAGTTGGCGAAACGCTTGCCATCTAATTTGAATTACATAAATAATATGCCAGGTGGAGATTTCGAAAGGCTGGCAAATCCTATAAACCGTTGTTATAATAATTAAGATAAACTGTCTACATTATAATCAGGCATGGTTTTTCAATTATCACCATGCAAAGAATCATTCGAAATGAAGACTCACAGGCATATTTAAGTCCCACCTCTTTGTTGCATATGATTGTTACTCTGCTTTGTCAACAACATTAATTGCAATGTTAGTGTTGTCGTTTTGTCTAATCAGCAATGACAACTTGCTGATTAAGAAGATTGTTCATTGAGCCAACAACGCGGCATTTTCAACAGGCCTATTTTAAACTGAAATGTTATTGTAGTTGTCTTACCTGCGTTGTAGGCTGCTAAATCTGCTCCTGGCCCGGGACTTTTCCTTTTCCTGGGCCGCCCTTTCTGCACGCTCCCCACGCCGTTGAAGTAGGATAGTCCCAATGCGTTGGCAGGTCCCAGTCCTTTGTGAGAGGCTACATCCGCATGATTGAAATGTGTCTGATATTCCCCCTGTATGAGATTTTCAAAGTGCAGTCGACAGTACACAAGACTGTCTTTCATGCCAAAGTGGTCCCCAGTCGTTAGCATCTTGTTGCAGGATGTGCAGGTGAAACAGTTCAAGTGGTACACCAAGTCCCGAGCTCGCATCACCATCTCCGAGGCCGAGATCCCAAGGTGACATCGTGCGCACCTCTGGACCGAAAACCTTCTGCGGAAAGGACAAAACTTCGTCAGTGCACATTTAGTTCAGTTGTGGATAAGGCCTACATTTGTCAACTAGTAGCACACGCAGCTGCAGTTATGTGCCCCATACCAATGCCTTATTTGAAGGAAAGTCACGTAGCCCAGAGTTGCCTACTTTGAAACCAACCGTTTACACAGCTTTATAATTTAATGTTCATAAGTATGAAATGTGTTTTGGCCAAGTGCACTTCAACGTTTGATCAAATGATGTCCTTGCTACACTAAAGCATATTATATGTTTATATAATACCTGACTTAATAATGAAGAATTGGGCAAATGATGCCTCTCTTCTTGGAAATCTGACTATAAATATATGGTATATAGCCTACTTGGGAGAATGGTTCAGCTCATGTGCCATTTCGGGGATTGGTGGTTACCTGTAGTAATCTTCCTTACAATAGATGCTTCCGTCTTTACTGAAACAGGTGAGCTCCGACTCCAGGTTGAGTTTACACTCGCAACACTTTAGACAGCGCATGTGCCACTGTTTGTCCACGGCAAGCAGGTAGTAGCGGTCAGCGATCTTCCCGCCGCAACCCGCGCACAAAGCCACCCTGTCGTTGTTCATGCACGGCATGTTCTATAAGACAACCAAACACAAACTTTAAACACAAATCGATCACGTGATCAACAATCATAATCAAAATAATGTTTAATTTCCGCTTCAATACTGATTTTCCTTATAAGAAATTGCTTAATATCAGATATTTTATTAAAATATTTACTGTGTACATATATGCACACATATTTTTTCGATGTATTTAAATATTACAGCCTACTGAGGACAATCATTTTAAAGAATAACTACACACTCCATGCATTTCTAAATCCAACTGTCCATGAACAACCACAAAGAAGCATAGGCCATTTAGTCTTCGAAATAAAACGGCTAATACTCGCATTAAGAGTTAGGATTGCTGAAAACATAGTCGGACCAAAACCTACACACACACACACACACACACACACACACACTCAAAAACACTGACACACACATATTCACCCACATACACTATTGCAAAAACTTTCACCTGCCCTTAAATAATGTGGCTTAAAACTTTAATTTGGTTAAAACTGCATAACAAAAAAATACTGTGCTATAAAGGCCTAATACAAGACAAAAAAGGAATAACGAAGTTGATCAAATGTTAAATCACTTCCACCTACACATCAAACAAAAAAGTAAACGCAAATGCGATATAAACAAATCTGTGTCCGATTTGTTTATATTCTAACGAATTAATTGGATATTTAACTTTGTCAGGTTATATTTTATCAATCGAGATCAAACTCATACATCATTTACACTTATTTCCTCAAAAGTCTTTATTAGTTGTACCCATAAAAAGGGTATATAGCAATAGCCTAAAGGCCTCATTTTTGCACAACGAGCTGATGAATGATACAATGTGTTAGAAAAACTAATATAAAAGTATAAATATTAAGAGATAGACTAATTTCATTATTGTGTTGTTTAAATCCACAAAGCACAACTAACAATAAAACAATGTTATGCTATAAACACTTGAATGTGCACAATATAAACATATATCTGCTTTTGACCGATTAGCATATTAATGGTTTGGCCTTTTCGACAACATTATTGAATCAATCTATAATGTTATACAGATAGAGAAATATTTCAAGGATATTATATTTTTTTTAAATAATAACAATCACCAATTCTTAGTTTAAATAGCCTATCCCAATCAAATATCTTTTATATCCCAACATATTGTGTAGAGTTCACTGCACTTACGCCATTTTCACATAAACTTTTTTTATGCTCATCATTACATTTTCAGAACAATTTCATACTCTCAATTGCAATCGCCTGCAGCGTGGTGGTTCAATTGCATACCGTTTCAGATTCTCCCATATCTATGGCCGAACTGATAGCTGCTGATTCGCTCTTCCCTCTCCGGTCCATTTCTTCGACAACACTGTGCATGTCGCCTCCAGGGAGGCCGTGGAAAAGCATTGTAGCGGCAGAGGGGATGATGTTATACGTGTTTTCCTCAGATCTGCAACCCAAGATTTCCATAAGACGAAAACCTAACCCGTGCATTGGCAGTCAGATTCTTTCCCTTCTTGGTTTGACAAGTAAGAATTCCAGTTCAGGGAAAAATATGAGGCAAAAATGGACACGTGTTCTCCACACTACGCATCATCTGCCAATGGAAATCATCATCCGAATCTGTGCATCTCTCTCTCTCTCTCACATTTAATATATTGGCCTAATTCATTAATGAATGGTATGGAAACCGTTGTTTTACTAACGCAAATAAATATTATGTAGCATAAACATATATTATTAGCTTGTGAGAAAAATGCTTGCTCTAAAATAATTCTTACGGAATTAAAAACATACCAAATATCGAAGCCCACGCTGCATGGGTCTGTTACTCTTCCATACTATTTCTTCAGGGCTATTTGGATTATAACATTATTCAGCGCGTTAGTAAACGAACGAATTAATCAATACTAACTCGATCAACGGAGACTGTCACTAGTTCTACTGCATCACTGTAACCAAAAATGATTTCCACCCGATTCGAAAGAAGAAAAGAAAAAATCAAGACCACAACAGGGTCTGTGTTACTGCAGGCGCGTGCATTTCCATGTAGCTTCCTCATCAGCTTGTCATCGAACTAAATTAGTGTCCAAGTTGGTGTTAGAGTCATATTGATAATATCGAAATATGTACACATGTAAGCCTATACACTTTAAAATAAGGAAAAAAATGAATTAAAAATATGTTTGCATTTAGATCCTGTTGAAGGTCTAAGAGAAGCTGTTTTCCTTAAGCAGTTTTTTTTCTCTTTGCCAAGAAAGCTGCACGTGAGTTATCTAGGAGTTGGCTATACATTCAGTTAAGGCAAGACTCGAGCAGGCAGCCCTATCACTGTTCCACGGTCTCTGGCTACGCGATACACTCCGCGCCTTTTCTACAGGGACCCATACGTCACGTCCCACGATTTATGTTCATTGGCTGTTC
Source organism: Esox niger (assembly GCA_016801105.1). Taxonomy (NCBI): domain Eukaryota; kingdom Metazoa; phylum Chordata; class Actinopteri; order Esociformes; family Esocidae; genus Esox; species Esox niger. The sequence goes on along the minus strand of JACXGJ010002435.1, from coordinate 29,574 downwards.
GACATCGTCGAAATCTTATTTTACTGCTGCTGAAGAAGTATACCCAGGGTTCTTTCGCTGTTTGCCCATGACATGCTGTTTGGACACGCCTTTTCGGTGACTGTTTTTAAGAAGATTTCTTGACATATTTAGTGTTTACATATAGTTTAATCTAAAACCGCATGTTTTGTTAGCGTGAGAAAGATTTGTGTACTTAAAGGTGACAACTGTCACTGACTTTCATGAATTTCATGCATTATCGCTCCGTCTCTCCCACACACACTCTGGTCAACCTCGACCCATATGTTTGGTTTTCATATCTATTAATATCGGCCCTAACAGTACAAATTTTTTCAGGGGCATAGTTCCATATCCCAAAATCCAATAGCATTGACGGCCAACATTTAACACATTAAAGCCCCAGAATCTCTGGCATCTCCTTCTACATTGAACCATATCCCAAAAACCAACAGTATTGACAGACAGCATTTAAACACATCACAGCCCTAGGACATCCTGCATCAACGTCTATATAGAACGTATATATTTGTAAATGTCACACTGGCTTCGAAGACACCTTTTCTTTTTTCTCAGATATTGGAAGCAGGAACACGCAAGTCACGTGACGTCACAGGTCAGGGGTCTATAATTAAAATGGGTTCCCTCTTTTGAAATGCATTCACTGAAATATAGGCCTGCCTTGCATTCCAAAATGAAAGTCAAATTGGGATTAGCGCCGTGCACAATGAAGGATTATGGACATCCTACTTTATTTTGCAGCGTAAGATATTTCAATGTACGTCAAAGAAATACGTGTCAATTGTACCATATGAAATACATGTGAAATATATGTCTGTATATAGATTTAAATCTTGTTTTCGATTTTTTTATCTATAGGCGTAAAATACATAATTTCTAGGTTTTGAAATCTTTGGGTTTCCTTACAAGTACACTCAATAGCACACTGTGATGACTATTTCTTATACTGTTGTCTTTGGTATCACAATATTAAAGCCATGTTTATCACAATTTCAGTGGTATTAAAAAAATTGAACGCATGAAATTATGTAATTACAACCTGCAACTTGTGTTTTTTATGTGCCAAATAGTTATTACATGGTCCCTCTTTAATCTGTTCAATCCATGCAAAGAACTCATAGAAAGGTCAATTCTCACAATACAGCACGAACCTCGAGGTATTTTCATGCAGCTATTAAAAGTAACAGATTTGCCAGTGTCGACACAATGCATTGTGACATTCGTAATATTAAGTGAATAGAGATGCACCTCACGCAGCTTGACTCATTTAGGTTAAATGAAGAATCTACCCAGGTTGAAGATGTCTGTAATGACACACTTCAATATACATTATTTCAATGATATGCCTACAGATCTCGTCTAGACTCTCAACTTCCTTTCTAATTTCCTCTGGATTTTAACTTGTTTTACGTGCTGGGTGACGCTGCTGTCTACGGCCATAAGCCCCATACTCCGGATCCGCTCTTCTAATTAGCTCTGTGATCTCAATTGGGAGGGGAGTTTGGACTTCGTCATCAGAGGAGCACTTGCCTTGTTCAGGAAAATAATAGGCGACAGAAATTGCCTCAGATATGTGTGTGAGAAAATGACATCACAACCATTTTTTTCTCTGTCAAGAACAGTAACATGTTCCCTACTGAAAACATTACATTTGAAGATGGACAGTTTTCAACTCCAATATATGAAATTTCTGGACTCCAACCTATTGTACTTATTCCTTCGAGTTCCGCCTCAGTTGTAATTGCCCATTTTATAATGCTAGTCCAGAAGCCGCTTCACAGAATCATAACGTAATCTTAGAACTCTTGAATAGCTGAATGGGGAAAGCTAGACTTTCTGATTTTCCATTCTTGTGACTTTCAACGACGATAGCCGAATGGACTCCATAAACCAGAGTAATTATGATTATGAGGTAATCAATACTAATATTATTACTCATAGGCTCTTTCATTATTATACAAACGATTATTTTACTATTTAGCCAGGTTCTTCATCTAATTTCCATCTCCTGATCAGCAGGGTTATAAAGGTGGAAAAGCTTGTAGCGGGGATCTAGCCCGCTGCTAAATACTACCTGTTCCTTCCTAGCACCGAAAGCTGGCGTTTATTTTAAAATAGCACAAATATGAAGAGACATGTTTAGATCCTAAATCCTTATGCAAATCAACCCCTGTGTAATACCCTTAATTGAATACATGCATATTTATCATCTGCGTTCTCTGTCTGGTATAATGCCGGCTTATACATTAAACATTGTGGCACCAGGCATGTCTGCGGGCGTGTATGAAATATGATATTGCAGGATATCATAAAAAAGAGAAAGAGATTAGATGTATTTGGGTTTAATCGTCTAAATCATAAAGAAACGTAATTTTTATTTTCAAATTTAGACTACATGGTAATGCATTTCGTAAGGTGTCACCAATTCCCACTCACGTGCTCAACAAGCCACACGAAACGTTGCAAACGTGCAGATTTCCTGAGTGAATTAGGACAATACCGTGTTCTATTATTTCACTTGCGAACAGTGATTTTAACGTTTCCCTTGATCCTACTGGGATGTTGTAGTCAAAGTCAATAAGGCTGGTTCAGTCGTTGGGACCAATACACCAGAGCATAGCGCTCTTTTGTTTAAAGACTGCTGTGGTGAAATATCCCATGGTGACATGTTTTCAAGGCATTATCAAATTGAATACACTCATTTCTTATTTTGATAGTCAAATACACTGGATTCGTGTCATGCCATGCATTAATAGAATATGCTGGTATAGCCTACACATTACTCAAAACCTCACAGTTTACCTTCCCGACGAATCCATCATGAATCTTTAATCTGATAAGAAACAAGGAAACGGTGGTGTTGCAAGTGTGAATACACACCTCATTTAAATAATTTCCTCTGCTGCTGCTGCACAGGTTTTGGTCTAGTAAAATGGCACTGGATTGTATGATGTTAAACACTTTCTTGTTTCATGTTCATCACCATTGCATGTTAATTTGTCTCGCTTTACCTTAAAATATCAAATGGTTTGCTTTCCACCTGGCACGTATCCATATACCGCTAGTTTCCTAATCCAGCCGCGAACTCCATGATGTCCAAAATCTCTTAAGAGGTAATATATTGCCAATTTTGTAGACACTAAATGTAGCAAATTTGGAAAATGCATGAAATTCCTGAATTTTAAGTAGTTGCCCATAGTTGGCTAGTCTGTCAATCCATCATTATAAAAACAACGATTTGGGATTTACTTTTGTGATTGTAAAGAATACATTAACTTTAAACACACTAGCAATATATTTAATAAAGCCGTTTGTACGAAGAGATTTTAAAATGATATTTTAATTACAATTTTCAATGAAATAATTACCGGTCAGGGAATAGCTGATACATCACAAAGAAAAATTATCTTGAAGATGCATGAACATTTAACTGCTCATAAAGAGGAAAACTGCACTTGGCTAAATCTTGACAAACACTTATTAATAATCAATTTAAAAGTGAATGAGATAATCTCAGAGGTCGGTCTATGATCCGTCCTGAAAACTAATTTCTTAAGGCAAAAGCATAAAACCGAAAAGTCAAGTAAAATAAAATAAAGTCTCCCGCTAAAAATGCACCTTTTATTTTCTAATACACAATATATCCAAGAGAGCACCCTACACTCAATTCAAGCATTAGCTTAAAGTTAGTAAATGGTGTTTGAAGAACTTTTGACGCTTCGCTGAATGGGGGTGCCTCATATGCTGAGTCTCATAATGATTTCCAAACCGGCAGCCATCAATAACACAATCTGCATTTTGTCACCCCCCCCCCCCCCCCCCCAAGACAAAAAAAACATCACAGTAAGGTTTTGGTATCTTTTTGATCTCCATCTACTATTTTAATTGTATGCTGGATAGCTAAAGGTATAAAGAGAGACATCGCTGGTCCAGAGCTAATGGGATGCTGCTGGATGTGGGGAGGGGGAGTTATGCTCTCTGAGGAGATGACTACTGTAATTAAGAGAGGTAACAAAGCACAGGAGACCAAAACACTTGAAAGGGAAAAAGCATAACCTAAACCTAATCAAGATAAAAATCACATAAAGGAATGCAGGCATATACATGTTTACTTAGCTATTTAAATGGGGACACCAAAGTTGATTGCCCTTAAAAAATAACTTTTTCTAATCCTAACCGTAACCCAAAGCTTAACCTCAATTTCCTAATGTATTTTTAAACTTAAATAGCCCTAATGCCTAACCTTAATTATATTCCGCCATTATAACTTTAGTACTGAAACCTAACACTTTAGCCAACATTATTGCCTTTTTCAAATTGGGGACAGCAAAAAAGTCAGATTTAACCACTGTTTGGGGACATTTTTGCATATCATCACTTTTAGCATAACAACCCGGCATAAGTCAGACATTTGTCTAACAGTCCAGTTATGTTTCAATATTAAGAACATTGGTGCTGTCATCTAGTATTTATGGAGCCTGGATGTCTTAAACCTTTGACAGCCCTGTGTGGGATTACAAGGGAAACATTCGATGACAAACAAATGTGTGATCCTGTCCGATTCTGCTAATGACTGATAGAAACACATGGTTCTTTCTGTGGCAGCAGCAATAATGCCTGGTGCAGGAGGAAATCATAAAGGTGCTTAGCACAGGAAGGAAGCCATGAAATTCACCAAGTCTGGGTTACATCAGGTCAGTCAGCCACAGCCCTCAGCCCTCAGCCCTTCCTGGGATCAGATCTCCTTAACTCAGAATAGTTTACAGAGAAACTTCATTAGTTTAGAATCATTCTTCCAGCACACTCACTTAGTCTTGCCTTCTTGTAGTGCATTGCCAGGGTCGGCCCATGCCTTACATTGGTCTTAGTTTGACTACGGTGTATCAAACTCTTAAAGGCTTGTCCATCATTAACCTAAACACTTAGATACTAGTATTTTTTATTCCAAATCTTGGATGACAGAAATCTTACGAGTACAGTGTAAGATTACTTTGGATAGAATAGTGAATCACAACACCTGACTACCTTAAAATGTAATCTAAAGAAGGATACCATTTAATATTATTCTTACAGATTTATACAACCTATGAGAATAACAAACATGACGGCACGTAACTTCACTTCCCAATTTTAATTATTGTCCAAAGTGATTTTCGCAGCTTTTACAGCTCTTATTAACTCAGTTAATTTGGTTGGGATGTATTGGATAGTGATAGTGGGGAAAGATACTTAGAGAAGGAGCATTGGGTGGGATTTGAACCCATGCTGCAGCCGCACATGTGCACTGGAGGCAGCAGTCTCTTCCAATGACAAGGCAGCTTGTTTTGATGAAGAAAAAGGTTTAAAAAAACACTTCAAAATTCTGTCCATTGAGTCAAAATGATTGCCTGCCAGTGTTACAGGACCGTAGATTGGACATTTGCCCACTCCATAAACCTCTGATATGAAACACTATTTTTTTATATCCGTCTCAGTTCATGCTAAAATGAATTACATTTCATGAGATGACCAGACCATGAAATACACTTTATATTGCTGCATACTTGTTGAAAGGTCTGGATCTTATCTTGTATTTTTTTAAATGAACAGTAACATGAGGTGTACTTAAGTTAGTAGACGCTGGCTAAAGAGTGTGTTGTTATAACTAACACTAAGCTATGTTGATCCAATCCTTCCTTCTCCAGATGATCTCTAGTGGCCTTCCACAGCTCACCTCCCTCATGAACTCATTCCTGACCACTGGCTTCATCCCCTACTCCTTCAAAATGGCCATAGTGGCAATAGCGAATGCTGTATCTGACCAGCTCTTTTTTTATTTCTCTCAGATTGACCTTCTCAGACCTACTCAATCAGGCTTCAAGATGGGTCACCCAACTGAAATTTCTCTCCTCTGTGTCGAAGAGGCTTTTTGCTCTACGCAAGGTCAGTCTCTTTTCTCTGTCGTCATATTCCCAGATCTTTTGGCTTCCTTCAACACTGAAACATCAGCTTCTTAGCCCTGTTGGGGTCGGTCATTTCAGGCTCTGAACACTCTGGGATTGCAACCAACCGGCAAGCTGCGCCTACAAGGAAAGCATCTGTGTTTGCCCATGGAAGGACTCACTGCTGGTCACCAAGGGCTTTGTTGTAGGCCATCTCCTCTTCTCTCTTTATATCATGTCACTTGGCTTATCATTTCCTTATGGACTCTTCTATTATTCCTACATTGATAACACTCAGCAACTTCTTACCTCCTTCTGACACCCAGTTTACGACATGTATCTCTGCATGCTTATTTTACATCTCTGCTTGGATGTCGACCCATCACCTCATGCTCAACCTTGACAAGACAGAGCTGCATCTTACCCACGGAAAGATCTGTTCACTCCAAAAACTCTCTGTCATGGATAACAATTCCATGTCTCCAGGGTTTTCCCAGAGTAGAGATAATGTTATCTTGACCCAGCACAATTCCCTGTTGTTCAAGCTATTCACTCATTCCTGCAGGTTGATGCTCTGAAACGTATGTAGTGTTTGACCTTACCTCACACAGTACATGACACAGCAAATTGTCCATGCAATTGTCATTTTATATCTGGACTACTGCAACTCACTGTTGGTAGGGCTCTCTGTTAGTGCCACCATTCCCCTACAATTAATCCAAAACGCCATAGTCTGCCACTTGATCATCCTTTCCATGTTCTCCCTCGTCATCCCTGACCTCTGCGGTGTAGGTCCACCCATACAGCCGGTCAGATGCTGCCTGGTCCAGTCATAATTCTTTTCTAGCATGGCACCCCGCGGTATTATCTGATTCCATCTTGGAATTAAGAAAGCAAGGTTCCTGACAACACTCAGAAAACATCTGATGCACGACCTTTTCGAAGAGTTTAGGATATATCTAAATAGAATAACATTTTAGAAGGTTGACGACTGCCTGTTCTAAGGCTATGCGTTTTAGTTGCACCTGCCTAGAATTATGGGCAACCAATTTAAGATGAACGTCAATAGTGTTTTTTGCTATTTTATCTTTTAACTCTCTTTGATCTGGATTTAAGCCTTTAACCATGCTATGACTGCATTGGGGGGAGGTCAGGGTTGTCTTTGGGTAACTGTTGCGACTGTAGACATTACATGCAGGTTTGCAGGCTAAGTGCAAGGGGTTTCTCCCTTGGCAAGAGTGACACTATAACCCTAATAGAGACTGCATCAAGGCTCTCAGGCGTAACAGCATTCCCCGTGTCATGGAATGATGGTGGTCTCTGTGACTGGGCCGGGTCATGGGAGGTTCGTAATGCAGGGTGAGTTTGAATCACCAGGGACTTAGACGAGTTTGAGGACCTGGTCAGGCCTCTTTTCACACTTCAGGAAATCTCTTTTTGGTTGGCTTGTGTGTCGATGTTGACAAGTTGTTATAAATAATTTAGTTTACCAAGTACTATCTGGTTTTTATTTTGTTTGCCTGTTTTGGTTTAATTTGGACAGTCAACAGAGCTGATTACATGTAACTGTCTCCTGTCAGTGTTTTCCATTTTCAAAGACTTTCAAAATGCAGGATGACCCGACAGCATTACTTGCAATATATAATTAGACTGAACAACATTAGGCTTTACCCTACTATAACAGAGACAGATACAGGGTTTTTGTTATAACCATTGTAAGATGTGCTCTCGCTATGCCTCCAGTGCACAGTTCTGACTCTTTTTTAGTTCCTGGGTTTGAAGAAGCATTTACTAATCTCTCTGTGAAAGCAAGGAAGTTAAAAATGCCTTCCACTAGTTACTTTTTGACCAAAGGCTATAGACTTCCTCAGCAATCCTGCACTGGAACCTTGAGAATCCATGGGAGTTGTTTGTACCGTGTATCATGGCTTAGGTTCAGTTGGCATCTCATTTAGATTATAAAGACGACAACATGCAGTTGGCTACTGGTCCAACATTTAAATTCACCTACATAGTGGATACACAGAGAGAATTCTGATGACGTTAGTAATAACAGGCACACAAGCACCAAAGAGAGGATTTGGTGTCTGTCCTTTCTCCGTATTATAGTAGAATCATAAGTGCTCCTACAGTCCTTCATGCTCCCCAAACAGACCTGTCACTCAGACCCAGCGGGTACACAAAAGATCCCCGATCCGCCACGGTAGCCCCGCTTTGGAGTGCAATTCTGGAACTTACATGCCTCTTATTTGTTGGGTCAAAGGTTAAATTGCTGACCCTCCCCTCCATTCCTCCTCCACCCTCCCCTCTGCGGTAAAGCTTACTCAGAGTCTTATATTTACATGGATTAGGGTCCTTTCACAGGGAAGAAAAGAGCTGGTTCACAGTCAAAGCCCGAGGAGCAGCCTATGCTGCCCGAGTGGCCACATTATTCACTGCCATACAATGACCATATTGTGGTTGTGTGGAAGAGGAGGGGGAAGGAGTGTAGAGAAAGGCCCCTTTGCCATGGCAAAGTCCTCCGCTTGTGCCACAGAGCAGGGAGGGCAAAGCCCCATCCGCTTTTTCAAGCAGCAAACAAAGCCTGCCCACTGTGAACGAGATGAAGATGTCAAAAGCTTTTAGGCGGGGAGGGGGTGGGGGTTAGAGGATAAACCAACAAAACAAGTGAAAAGGTATTTTCTCAAATGGATAAATCCCACTAAGTCTACATTTCCACATCATCTTTACTTTCTGTCTTAACCCCCACCACCACCATGTAACTCTTCTCCTAAATAAAATGTAGAACAAATAAGGAAGTCTCTGAGAAAGGTCATCAGACACTTGGCTCCACAAACTGGATATCATATATGGACAGCTGGGTTAACACTTGTTTGCTTCTATCACTGCAGTTGTGTAGCAATGCTGTCATTCATAATGTACTTTCTTTTACAGTCTAGTAAATAACGCTCCTGTTATATATATAATGCATATGTAGAACACTTAGGAAAACAATTATGCTCATAATTGTTATAAAAACGGATTTATTTTCTTATGGTTGCAGCGATAACCTGTTTTTTATCTCCTGATATTAAACAATTATTCAGCTTACATGTATGAAGCCATTCATTTGAATCCACATCGATCTGTTTTTAGGAAAATATATTTTCGGATAATATATTAGGATTTGGACCAACGTGAGTTTAATGCAGGGAAGTGTTCAAGCAAAAGAGATCAAACCTCAATTTTTTTCATATCTTTATTCTACCCCCTCTTAACATGCTTAAATGTTTATGGACTAGGACTACACTAATTATCCACATTTGCATAATAACTGTTAACTAACCCTTAAACAGTATCTCTTGAACCATTTAAGCTAGAGAGACCAAACTACTTTTGTTTCACATATTTAGTCTGTCCCAAATAAAACGAGTAAAAAAATATACTATGAAAATGTCAAAACCAACTTGGGTTAGGGTTTGCCTAACCATGTCAAACATCTCAATTTATCGTTCTTAAAACTATATAGTCCCTGTTACTGAATTGATCATTGTAATTGATGCCATTCCCATAAATTAACATCAAAACAATATCCCTTGAAATTCCCACGGTAGAGAGACCAAAGGAACAGTATTCTCTAGTTAGTATTCCCTTGTTTTCTCCTATGAATGAACTGGCCTTCTGTTTGTAGTGTATAGCCTTTCCAGGTTAGCCTATATACCTGTATGAATGCAGAGAGTATTTGAGGCCAGTAGCCCGAGGCGCTGTGTGGCGTGAATTACATAAAATTATCCTACTATACAGCTCCAGCCAATTTACATGTATTGTAAATACCACAGCCTTGCACTGAATCAGATTAACTCCCTGTGAGTTCATTGGTTTCCTGTTAACAAATATATAGTCAATTTTCAAGGAAGAGGTACGTTAAGAGAGAGAAAGGAAGGAACACACACTGGTTGTGAACCTTACAGTAAAGTCTCTTGAGGAAATAAACCTGCCTCCTTCTGCAGTTAATCCAGCGAGCAGGTTCTGGACCGGGTCAGTGGATGGTGGGAGAGAATGGTGAGGGAACAAAATAAACCTGCCTCCTTCTGCAGTTAATCCAGCGAGCATGTTCTGGACCGGGTCAGTGGATGGTGGGAGAGAATGGTGAGGGAACAAAATAAACCTGCCTCTTGTTTTTTATTACACCGGCTGACCACAGGTCCCTCCAAAAAACGAATAACGCATTGATTGGATGATGTGAGAAAATCTGTTGACACTGCCAGAAATCTAGTTGAAAATATGCACCTAATCCTTAATACTTTTTTAGTCTAGATTTCTGAAATATATTCTAAAGATTTGCACTATATGAAACAATTATTGTTGTGCGCTATATGCAAAATTGGCAATTAAAAAACTGTCTTGGTCTGTTGTTGAGGAGGGCAATGTATAACAAGGTAAGGTTGGTTGTAGTGGGTGTTTGTGAAGAATTTGAATGTGTATGTGGAGTTCACTCATACATGGATGGTTGCTGTGCCAGCCCAGTCTTAACAGCAGCCTCCTGCATGGCACTGCTCTGCTGGTGTGAAACCAGGAGAATAGCCTTTGTCAAGGTGTACTCACTTCAATTCTCACCCATCTCCCCTGGCACGGGGGTGTTAAATTATATGCTCCAGAGGACTTCACATTCATATTTTACGAGACTTCGGTTATTAGGCAAACAGGCTCTGCATATGTTCCCCGCTATGACAGTTTTCACAGTTAAGGATTTCGACCTTTATTTTCAACCCTACCCCTCTACCCCCTGCCTACTCTGCCCCTTTGCTCTCCCCCTCTGCCCCCTCCCCCATCCTCTCCAGTCCCCACTGTCTCCCTCTAACAAGCAAAGAATCTGTGAACCTATGGACGGTGTGATCACACTGAGGTTAGCATGGGTTTAGACTCCAGGCAGAGTGGCTCTGTGTCCTTGCCTCATCTGTTGGAAATACCTCTCTCGCTTTCTCTCTGTCTACCTCCATCACCTCACTATCACCTTTCATTTGCAGTTCTATTTAGATTTCTCTTTTTTACATCAAGGGGAAAAACGATTTTCTGATGACCATTTGTTCCTGAAAAGGAGACAAATTATAAATGTGAGCTTCTCTTTTGTACTTGAAATAGCTTTTTCATAACCCAAACGTCACTGATGAAAAGAGTGGGAACATCAAAGTGCTTTGCCCTCCGATTGAAAGGTTAGGAGTGTTGTGTGGAACATAGATCAGCTCACACTCTTTCTACTCCTATTCTCATTATAACTGCTCATTTTAATCAGCTCCGCCATCAATTAGTGTACTTTTCCCTGCGTTTGAAATCGCTAAGTTGGACCTCAAGGACGCAGCCGAACTTTCTCTGGCTGTGTTGGAACAGTGAGGTAGGGTGTGTGAGTTACGTGCAGGGCTGCTTCTCAGCTCGCCAGGCCCACTCTGATTGTGTTTTACTGCCACCACAGAGGAAGTGGTTCATTCTGGGACAGCAATGGTTCAAGCTTTCAATGGTCAGCAGCTGAGGCAGGCCTGCAGCATGGAGAGAGCCGGGGGGGGGACTGGGAAACCTCCTGTGTTCAGAACCGGGTGAGATCTGCGACCAGTACAGAAGTAGGGGATGAGGGACAGAGGTACTTGGGGACCGTGTTATGGTGGAGTGGAAGGAATGATAGATTACAATTTGAGGACAGAAAATGAGGTGAGAGAGAACATGGTCCTGACTGAGGTGGGAAGAGAGTGAGATAAAAGTGGAACAGAACAGAGGGGTGTGAGAGGAGAGGAGCGATGGGTGTGAACTGAAGGAGAGAACATTCAGAAGCAGTACCCCTGGCCAGGTTACTTTGGGCGATATCCTGTTAGAATGGATCGCAAGTCTTTGGCATTCTGAATCTGATTAGGGACTGGCATAACTAGCTCTCTGACATAACACCAGCCAGAAAGTCTGCCTTGGTTGTTCAGGTAAATTTGTAAAATGTGAAATAAAGAGCACATGAAACCCAAGAGTCTAAGTTTTGTATATTATATGTAATATTTGTGTTTTCAGCCAAATCCTATCAATCAAACAATTGAAAATTATTACTTAGAAAACATCAACAAGCAAAAGTGTTTTATTAGTTTATTTTAATTTATTGTTTTACAGGGTAAGTTGATTCTTTTAACCAGCAACAGCAGGAGGCAACAGCCTTGCCCAGGCACGAAACAACAGATGTTTTTTTAATGTTGAAGATAACTCACTAGAAAGGTAGCCAATTTATTATAAAAATCTTAGAAAAAAAGAAAATCGTTATGAAGCCAAAAAATCCAACTCTGACTTAATGTATTGAACCCCCCAAAAGTTATTTAGAATCATTTACAATCATAGGTCTGATACTAGCCGGTAGCTCGTTTAGCAAATCCTAATATTTTTACCCGCTTTATCTAGCTATTAAGAATACCTGTCCAGAAATATATTGTCATTATATTTACAATTAATTTACAATTAATCTGAAACCACAATCAGACATTATTCAAAAAAATTACCTGAGGAGGCCAACATGTTCAGTAAAATAGAATGACTAAAGCAGATATTTTTTATGTAAGCACTAATAAACACCACATAAATATACTACAATACATGCACTTCATAATCTAATGTGCAAACATTCAGCTGGGAGAATTTGTCATGCAATGAAAAAGTTGATGTCCACAAACAGTGTCTTTGTATAGGTCTTCGGGTCCTCAAAGTGTTGGGGAACGTAGTAGTGGACCATTTTTTAATACTGTTGTGGTTGAAGTCACCCATTGATGTCAGGTGCATAATGATTGCAGTGATGTGATCAGCCAGTAGCTGTTGCACAGTGGACGCCTGCACGCTGTATGCCGGTTAAACTCCAGCCAAAATAACTGACTTGAATTTGTCAGGTGAATAAAAAGGTTTTCAGTGGAAAAAAAGATTCCAGATCTGGAAGGCAGGATTCAGACAGTACAGTGACTTCCTTGCATCAGCCTTGCTTGACATAAAAGCACACATCAGACACTGTGGCTCTTTGATTTTGTTTGCAAAAGAAAACACGTTGGAAAGGAAAAGACCTGGAAGAGCAACATGAACTCCTGGCTCTCCTCCTCCACTTCCTCCCTCCTCTGCCTCCCCCTCCTCCACTGCCTCTTCCACTGCCTCCCCCGCATCCACTGCCTCCCTCCTCTGCCTCCCACTTCTCCACTGCCTCCCCCTCCTCCACTGTCTTTTCCACTGCCTCCCCCGCTTCCACTGCCTGCCTCTTATGCCTCCCCCTCCTCCACTGCCTCCCTCCTATGCCTCCCAATCCTCCTTCACTGCCTCCCCCTGTCTCTCCCTCCTCAACTAGATTTCCTCCCCCAGCTCCACTGCCACTCCCTTTGCTTCCCCCTCCATTGCCTCCCTCCTCTGTCTCCCCCTTCACTGCCCCCCCACTGCCTCCCCCTCCTCTGGCTCCCCCTTCTCCACTGCCTCTGCATTTGCCTCCTCCTTCTTCCTCTGCCTCCCCTATTAGGGATGCTGGTAATGTGTCCCTAATGCCAGTAGCTCATTCTGTATGGATAAATTATGGATCTTGGATGTCATTTGACAAGCAAACAGATAGCTGCTCGGTTGTTCCCCTCTTCACTTGTAAAATCCAAACTTTGCTTAAGAGTGGGTAACTAGGACAATTCAAGTGTGTTCAGCATTGGCAAAAAATGCTGTTCTTCAAATGAATACTTTCAACATTTCTCAACAGCTTCCTCATGTAGCTTATGCAGATGTCGTAACTGTGAATGAGTCATGTGTTTCACCTGCAGCATCTTCTGAGTGTCATCTCACATCACCTGCGAATGGGTTCTGGGTTCTGACAGTTCCTCAAGTAATATTTAGGAACCCATGAATGTCAAATAAACAAAAAAACTCTTCTTGACTCCAACCTGTTGAGTGATGTTGTATTGAAAGTGTATGAATGTTTGTTTTGCAGGCTCTTCCTGGGTGAAATGCCAGACTAATAAGGTCTTATGGAAAAGTGCCGGTTTACAAAACCTGAGAGTGGACATCTTTGGACAGGCCCTGGAATGATGGTTGTTATCTTTGCTTGCTTCTGTAAAATACATTTTGTTACGCCTGTACAATATCAGCTGTGCACCTCTGTATTTCTACAAAAATGTCTCATCTGTTTCTAAGAAGGCAGCTTGTGGAAAATCGTATCGGCCTGTACTTCATATGGATAATTATCATTACAAATTAACTGACATGCTGAAATTACAGAAATACCGTAGCATGGATGTTGCATGAATTTGCAATGGAAAAACTATTCAATTGAAAGATGATTTCATAATTTTTCTCCTAATTTAATTCACACACACAAACACACTATTCGTCATATTAACTAGTCTATGTCTGACAAGTGCTTCCCTCATTTCATTACTCGGCAATATACCAAGGCGCGGGTCATGGTGCTGTGTAAATTAACGAACTTTCTCATACAAACGTTCTCATTGATAAATTTTCCACTTTGCATAGTAGTTATTGCATACATGGTTTATAAATTAGACCCCAGGCTTTTTGTGGATATAATCAACATTTAACAGAGGGAATACCCACAGAGGTGCTGTGTTTTTAAGCTGCTAATTTCATCATATGTGCTGTGGTTTGCAAGACTTACAATTCTGCTGCCATTTCTGGCCACTCTGTATAGAAATCTCAGGCAACACATTGATATACTGATTTCAGAGTTGCTGAAATTGTTGCTTTAAATATAGTCCATCCTTTTCAGTTCTATGCTGGATCCTGACTATTACCCAAGTTCCCTAAGATATAAGGTGTTGTGTTCCAACCACCAAAAATCAATTTCTAATATTCAAAAAATATGAACTGAATACTACAAATTTCTACAAATATGTAGTTTTTACACATTAAGAAAAAAGGGAATTCCCAAAAAAGCACTGGTGACAAATGAACATGTCACAAAATGTAAAGGTGACTTAAAGGTAAATAGTTATCTAATCCTGATTTCAATTTAGATTTAAAGTTTGGGTAGATTTAACAGTGCTATGTTATCATAATGTAGCACATGAAAACAGTTGAAGAAACAACTTAGTTTGGGTTTCGAATATATGGAATTTTTCACGATTGGTGATGGATTTAGATTAAAACTGTGTTTTGACTTTGAGCTAACTAGCCAAACATAGTGACGGATTGGTACATAAAAACCCTCACTGTTGTTTGCAAAAAATCACATTAGACACTTGGGTTGGATTTTAATCCTCACTGGATATGTTTATAGAGCCTAACATAGTAAAAGATTATTTAAATTTAACCCAAAGAAACTCAAACCTAAAAAACTAAATGGAGTGCCTCAATTAATATGTTTTTCTTACAGTAAACATATGTAGTTATGCGACAGTTGATATTGCATTTTTCAAAATGTGTGAGTTTTTTTAGGATACAGTATATCACGATGATCACATTACATACAAATTAATATGCATTTCAGCATACTAAACATCAGAGATCCTTAATATACATTTAGTTCAATAAAAAATATAGATTTTTCTAATTGAAGGCGTCATATCATAGTTGACAGCCTGTTCTTTCTGCAAACATACAGTATATACAGCAAATCATAAATCACATTTATAAATGTTTGGAATACGTGGTCAGTTAAGCTAAAAAGATTTCCTAATAGAAACTTTAGTTCTGCAACGTTTAATAAGAAAATATGTTTTTATACAGGAATTATGGAAATTGTTGAAAGAGATGTGTACATAACATTTTTTAATTTGTTCTGCAATAAAATATATTTGGGGATAGGGGATACACCAGCAGTTGTCACAAAGTGCTTTTACAAAACCCATAGCCTGACACATAACCCCAAGAAGCAAGCAACAACAGGTTCAATGCAGAGTGGCTAGGAAAAACTCCCTAAGAGGGTCGATATTTAGGAAGAAACCTCGAAAGGAACCATGCTCTAAGGGGTCGCAAGTCTTCTTCTGTTTTTGCTGGGTGAACATTTTGTGAATACAAATTGTAATAATAAATAAATGCACGTAGGCTGTGTTCAGAGAGCACAAAACATAATCTATGTCAATCGACCAGATGGACAAAGACAGGGGCAATGGAAGGTTCAGCTGAGTGACAGCCAGAATCGTCAGGTATTATCAGCTGCAGGATCTGCAACACAACCAGGAGGACATTGGACAGGGACAACCACAAATAATTCACATCCGGTAGTCCTGAGGTGTGTTCCAAAGGCTCATGTCCTCCTATGTTATTAACAGTGCAGGACACAAGGAACATTTAATGTGTGCATTTCTTAGATTTACCAAGGATTTACAAAGGAGAAGGAGAACGGACCCTACTACCCTGCACAATAATATAGCAGTAAAAACCTCAGTCGGGCGGTCTAGCGACTGGGGGTAAACCCGGTCATTCCATTCGCTTTGCCATGCATCGACCTGAGGAACACCAACCAATCGCAACCACCCTGAATGAGGGCTGAGTATCGCCCACTGAGTTCACTCCCATTGCACCAGGTAAATAAGCCACTAACTCCATCCCCGAATGACACTGGAGAGAGGACAGCCCAGTGTAGATAAAGCAAAGGCAGCAAGGGTGGATTGTATCCAAGCCTTTTCGTTCACATTCTGACTACATAGCCAGACTACACTTACTCATAGACCTTGCTGAAGTCTTTTGTAGAAACTTACAGGTACGCACTGATTCAACATCCCTCACCTAATCGCCAGTTCATTTCACAGTAGTGAAGCTCTATGGGAGAAAGCCCTGCCTCTGGCTATATGTTTAGAAAATCTAGGTACATTTAAAAGTTTTGCATCTTGTGATCTTAGGTTACGTGTGGGTATGTATGTTGTAGGTATGTATAGTTGGACCACTTCAGCAAAGTGAGAGCAAGTCCATGTAATTCTGTATAGGTTAACAATACAGCCTTAGCCATAACTGGTGGCCAGTGTAGAGGGTGATACTGGAATCATGTGTCTTTTCATTCTAATTAAGATTCTAGCAGTCGTGTTCAGCTCTAATTGAAGTTTATTTATTGATTTATCAGGGTAACTGGAGAGAAGAGCATTGCAGTGATCTGATCTTTAAGTAACAACAGCATGTATTCGTATTTCGGCATCATTTTGAATAACACGTTTCAGATTTTTGCAATGCTCCGAATATGGAACAAAGCACCTTGAGATATATTTTATGTTCATCAAAGAAGAGATCAGCGTTGAGCGTAACAACAAGGATTCTCACAGTTTTTGGGGATTAGGACCATACATTGAGAGTTGTATTACTGTGAGATCTGCCAACAAAACCCTCTGTTACTAGGGTCCTAAAACGAACATTAAAAGCACGAGGTTCAAAGTAAAATGTTCCCAGTCATCCATTACCTTATGTCAGAAACCCATGCTTCCAGAGTAGCACATTTTGGGCCTTCTCCATATTTCATCCAAATATACAACTGTGTGTCATCAGCATAACAGTGAAAATTGCCATTGTGGTTTTGGGTGACATCACCTCATATAGCAGCTCATATAGTGAAAACAGTAATGGTCTCAAAACCAAGCCCTGAGGAACACTGAAACCTGCCTTTGATTTGTAAATGTGTGTACATGTTAAAGGAAGGTATCGAAGCTGGAGCTGCATTATGTTAGCATGGAATTGCCCTCAGTCCTCGCAATATTTCTATGTCTGCTAAAATAATACTTTATTAAATCACTTTCAATGACAGAAAGTGTCAGATAATAATCAAGCCTTGACTCAGAATCTGAAAAAGACAATTCTACCGCCAAATTATTTATAGCAAGTAGTGTATTCATAGTAAATAGCAACGATAGAGGATCGATACTGAGAGTTTTCCTTGAGCATTAACGTTAGATCATTACCCTCTTGCTTATTACAATTATAGCAGGAAAAGAAGCTAGCAAAATAGTTTTGCAGAGTTAATTTGTTTCTCAATTTCAAATGTACACATGTAATTTCTCAGTATTGACACTTAACCTGATTCCAAGGTTTTTCTGGGAATGTTTATCTGCCCGTGCAGCCCCACAGAGGATGTTATTTAGCCAGCTGTATTCCAGGAGAGGGTATGGCAAATGTCTGCAACGCTGCTCAGCTAGGAGTTGAGGACTCCATTTCAAAGGCCTGTTTGCTGGCAAGCCTTAATAGGAAGTGATCTTAAAGTGTTCCTTTAAACATGTCGGACGCTAATGCTTTAATTTGCTCTGGGTTTTGCTCTGTCTAATGAGATTTAGCATGGGCTCCCAATTGTGCTGCTTAACTCATCCTTTAGAACCACGGATATCATTTCTAATTATGTAGAAACCTCCGAAATTGTGTGTGTATGTGATAATCTGTTGCAACATGGATTTTTCTATTGCCAAGTCATAGGGTTGATTTATTACCAAATGGGAATTTATGTGCATTATTTCTGTGTGTGTGTGTGTGTGTGTGTGTGTGTGTGTGCATGTGTGTCTGTGCGTGCCTGCGCGCGTGTGTGTGTGTGTGTCCGCACATCCATGCATACATATATCCCCGGCTGTGTATCTGAAACATGTGTGGACCGTGGGTGTGGAGACAGTGATGGATTGTCAATGTCAGCAGGCCTCTGTTGTCTTCATTTGCAGAGTCCACACTGCAGGTCATGCCGGGGCTCAACGGATCGCAGCGGATCACTGGGAGATCCCTATATCCCTCCCCGAAGACACACTAACTCCCACTGACTGCCGCTCTGCTGGCTAGAACAAGAGAGGTATAAAGTCCGGTTGTGATATTTGACACGCCCCGGGGTCGGCCTGCCGTTGTCCCTCAGTCCCTCTGTCCACCGCTGCCTCGACAAAACCAGGACCACAAGGGTGCAAAGTTTCATCTGTGACAGTTGAATTTGAATGAGCACTGCTGAGATTCATTTCTGTGGTGAAAGTTCATTCTTTAGTCGGGAGGTTTTTAATGTAGCAGGTGTAATATAAACACTTAAGACGGTTAGACTGTTTTCTTAGACGTTGAAGCTAGGCTGCCTATATTTAAGATGTAGGTGTAAGATGCTTTGGGACTGTTTGTTATGCTATCCACATTCCTGCCCTGTCACTGATCGAGTTCATGATTGCCGAGAAATATTTTCACACCTATTTTTTAGTTTTTCATTTTTACACAGCTTTTACATTTCAAGAAGGTGAGAGTGTGAACATGCCCTTGAATGAAACCATAGCACTCCTTACAAAAACTCCAGGTATTAATGTCCTTGTTCAAGGATGATGGCCACTGTCCATCCTTCTGTCTGTCCTGTGCAACTAATCTCCAGACTCGTTCCCATGCTATCAACTGGAAGTTGGAGAGCCATGTATCCTGAGATTAACTTGTAAGACCGTGAGCTGGTTTTAAACTCCATGAAATGGAGCAATGGGATTATGTAGTCCGTGGCCAAATCCAAAATGTTTCTCACAGGCTTTTATTGTCCTAGGCTTGGTTGTGGTCCCCGTTTCTCGCTTTGTTAGCACTAGCCACCTCTAGACCCTAGCAAACAAGCTTTTCATCAAAACATGTTAGCTTATCTTTCATGGCACAACACTCAAGGCCGAGCAGTGTGACAACAGACTGGTGTATCTTACAACATTTCTCTGTCTTTTCTTCTCACCACAGATAACAATCCTCCTGATTCCTGGAGCTGTTACATAGGTTTTAGATCAGAGAGCATACTCAGAACATTCCAACCCAGTGGTTTGAACTGAACTGTGAATGTGTCTTGTCGAATGTGAACGTAGAAGCTGTGAAATGGGACAGAGTCAGGTCAGGGCCAGAGTGGTGAAGAATGGACCCTGTAATCCTATGAGCTGCAGCTGTGAACTGAATGGATTTAGATTTATGAATGGGCCAAGCCAGCCCGGTTTCTAGAAGGGGTTTCCTATAAATCAGATATGCCTGTTGACAGTGCTCTCTGTTTAAGTATCTCGGGGTGTTGTTTGGCTCTTCATCAAAGCATGGCGAGGCTCATATAGTGCCTGTGGTGGAACGATGTAACCGTGTCCAGCGGCGTTTCCCTCCTCACTGTTACGTGGTGTGTGAATGGTACGTGTCATTAGATGACACACATCATATCTTGCTCGTGCACAGCAGGTATAGAACCAAACTCCACTCTCCCTCCCTCCCACCCAAAGTGAAATATTGTGATTATTCCCCGGGTTGGGTGAGGCTGGCTGTAATCGCCAGACAAATGATGTGTAAAAGCAATAAAAAGGTGCTCCCGTGGGACTATTAGAGCTGGCCCAGTGACACAGGCCATGAGGTATCCTGGCTGGGGATAGGGCTATGAAGAGTGATCTGAGCCACAGCAACGCTCTGCCTCAAAGCCATATCTGCCACGCTTAAAGGGGATTTGACTAAACAAATGGCAGCATATGGTAGACGAGAGAGGAGACGAGATGGAAGCAAAGGAGAGGGCCATTGTTTTCAGATGGGGTCCTGTGTCTCTCCTCCCCTCTTCAATCTTTCATTATGTTGTCACACTCCGGGTGCAGGCTTCCCACAACACTTTAATTAGCCTTCCTGAGTTTAATTGTGCGTTCGTGTCTGCGAGCGTGTTTCTGTGGGTGAAAATCTGTCTGTTTGTTTTTGAATCCCTGAATGTCTTACGCTATGTGAGTCAATGTGTTGCTGCGGCGGCGGGTGCGTTGTTTTGACCCTGAAACGAGTCGGTTCCTTAAGCCAGCGTAAAGCGATGTACTTCATCGCATATGGCCTACAACTACTTAAACGCCACGCATCCCAACGCCCAGTGTTCATGAAGCCCGGCCGGAGACTTTCGTGCAGAGCAGTGGGAGCTTATCTCCTTCCGGAGGACAGAAGCTAACAGCATTGCTGTCGATCTACACGGGCCCCCTCCTTCCAGGAGCAGAGGTGTGGGGGGGCAGTGTTATGAAGCTGCCTCTGGAACATCGGAGTGAGAACGGAGGCTTTCACACTAAAATATTTCTGGGTATCACACCAACGTCTGCTGACTGCAGCACGAACATGCGCGCTAATAAAATAACAATCAAAGGAACTCTGAAAGGCTCCCCTTTTTTAGCTTTTCTTTTTTTCGTTTCATTCTGCTTTGGCGAAACAACCAGCAGGCAATTTGCTTCCAGTTGGAGGTTGGGCAGGACAGCAGCCCGGAGCTAACAGGAGCTTCAAACCATGGCTCTATGTCTCAGTCTGTGTGTGTCTGGTGCAGAGAGGAGAGGATATGGGTTTCCTCCATCTTTCCCAGTCTCTGGCCTAATCAACAAAACAGTCTCAGCTGCCCCTTCGGATCCCCTGCCAGGGTACCTATCATCTTCTGATCAAATATTAATGTGTGATACTCAGCTTGCTCACTAATCCAAAGCCAATTAATATTATCTGTCAATTATTTACAGATCCTGAGGTGCCGAGGCAGGTCCCTGAGGACTACGTCGGCCAGGTTCAGAATGCATAATTGACTTCCTCTCTCACCCCCCCATTCTTTCTTCCTCTCCCCTCTTTATTTACTTTTCTTTTCCTTTTTAAGTCTTCCTTTTATGTCTAAATGGTTGTCTTTGCTGTGCTCCGGTATGAATACTTGCAGGCAGACATTGCCCTGACATTAGCTGATATCCGTGGTACAGGAGGCAGATATCTGCTAAGGCTTTGTGTCTGACTCTGCACTGAAACAGCGTGCTTGTCATTCGGTATGACTGGAGCGCAATAATAATAAATACTCTCTTAGTCGCTGTTTCTAATGGTTTGCCTCACTATGCCTCCAGAAAGTCTCCTTTTTTATTACAACGAGCATTGATTTGTTTCCCCTTTCCTATACGCCATTATTTCACCTGTCAGATATAGACGCAGAGTAGCCTTAGTTGTAGCGTTTGATTACACATCTATGTAACGTGTTCTATCATTTCTTCAAACAGGCCTGTGATGGGCCTGGCCAAGGGTGTGGTTCTAAACCCCCAGGCAGGCTGGCTGCTCTCTGCTCCTGCAATCAGCCGGGGCTGTTTGTCAGTCACTGCCTGGCTACATTCTCGTCTCTCCCACTCCTGTGATGGCAGACAGAGACGACCCAGTCTGTGTTAATGGAGTTTTCATTCTCAGAAGTCTTTGTTCCGTACAGTAAAGAGTCTGCCTCCGACTGGCGCGCTTGTGTAGTTCTCTGAGCTGAGGGAGAGAAGGGGGACGGGGGATGGGGGGAGAGGAGCAAGGAGGAGGGGGGTGCCAGGGCACTGAGACTGGCATCTGGGAGGGAGTAATGATTGCCGGCCTTTTGGATCCCTTGAGCCACAAAGCTAGCACTTCTCCCTCTAAAGATGGCGAGAATAAAGGGGAGAGAAGAAAGACACTGGATGAAAGGGGAGCCAGTCCTGACAGTGTATTTGTGCTGCTACTAAACTCCTACCACCTCCCATAATGCACTCTGACCTGACAGGCCCTCTAATTGGCTGGCTTGCTAAACAGTCAGTAAATGTCTACGCTTTAATCCTTCAACTGTCTCTTAACGTTCCAAAATTCACAAGGGGGTTGACTTTCATACGCTGTGTATTATTTACTCTACCTTACTTGAATTTGTTTTAGTGTGGTACCTAACTATCCTGTTCTAATTTATTTAATTCATTTTTTATGTCTGTATAAAGTCTTCAGCCATTGTTTGCCCTAATGGTTAAAGATAAGCTGTTTTTTCTTTGCCACAATGTTCCACTCTGTTCTGAATGTGAGCTGAGAGAGACGGCTCCCCCTCATTAGCGTTGCCTTCTCAGCTCAGTTCTCACTGTTCGTTCGTTTGTGTGAGGGGTTTAATCTGATATGTAAATATGGTGTTTGATCCAAAGTGAATGGTCTAACGAGCTGAATCTTTGCTTTCCTCCGCCTTTTTCGCACTCGTAATTAAAACAAAGCCTGTTTACTGTTCTCAGCTCACTATCACTCTGTCTTCCTCTTCACTCCCACCTCTCCCCCGTCTCTCTTCCCCTCTCCTCTCTGACACAAACACAGCTCCGTCTGATTTACACATTTAATCCTGCGTATTCTGTCGGTCCTATCACTAAGAAGTACTTTTGTCATATTTGAAATACAGTATTTGAAGCTGTATTCCTTTGAAGTCAACACGATGTGGGCTGTTTTAAGTGTTGAGCAAAGGGACGGCTATTGCCTGTATTGGGGACCATTCAAATGACTGACCTCTAAATGACAGGCAGAGTAAACTGTGCTCAGAATGAAAGTTTTTACTTGCAGTGTCAGACACAGTCCTTTGTTACGGTGCCACCACTCCACTCGTATCACCCCGTTTCGTGAAGGGCCAGGGTATTTACCAGGGTCAGTTGCACTGTGTTGATGACGTAATGATGAACACCAATTAGCCCAGAGTGCCTTTTTGCTAAACAATGCTACGGTAGTTCTCCATCCCAGCGCTTTCTGCTCTGCCTAAGGAGGGTAGGCAGCTCACCTAAGAGCTCATCAGTGAACAGGATTGTACTTTTGTGTGATACACGACTAACAATTCACTGATACGACTCTGTTGACTCAATTCTGTTTCATATTTTCAGAATTAATTTGTCTGCAGTAAAATTACCTTGATGAAAGAAGAAGGAACACCTGGTTGCACATATGCTGCTGGGACTCCTAGCAAAGGAACAGTCTGGCAACGGCAGAGAGTCTGAGGAAGACCCAGCAGATCGGGGGTGGGTGTGTGTGTGTGTGTGTGTGTGTGTGGGGAGGGGGGTAATGTTTGTAGCCTCGGCACGCTAGGTGCGAGAGGAACCAAGCTACCCCAGTCCTCTATTGCTCAACATTAAGGATCTGGTTTCCCTTGACCCTTCACGGGACGGGGCAGCAAAGGCGAGACGATATTGAAAGAGGATGTCGGTTTGTTTGGTATTGAAGAGCTCGGGACTGGTGTAGAATACCACCTGTGTTTTCCACAAGGCCGCCGTGCGGTCCTGAGAGGCCTGCCCCGGCAGCTGCCCTTCTTCACGCAGGTTTTGTCAGGAGCTGTCGATAAGTCTCACACGCGCTGAGCTTTAAGGGGAAAAGAAGACTGAAATAGGATGCTTCCTGCCCTTTAACATGCTAGAGGCTTCGTTAAGGGAACCTGTGAAATCAGTTTAATAGGCTGACATCACCCCTGGGCCTCAGTGACCTAACCCTCGAGAGAGATGCAAGCCTCCTCTCTTCGCCTTGCTTCTCAAAGTCCACTCCGCTCCTTTCCTCTGCTTTTGTTTTGACACCGAGGGATAGGAGTGAGGCGTTGCTTCATCCAAGTTTCAGGAGGATTCCTCTCCCCTCCCTGTTATTGATGACCCTAGGTACGCCCTCTCACCTCTCCCTTTTGTTTCCTGTCTGTCTGATGCCATTGTACCAGATCTAAAGAAAAGGACCGCTCGGATTAAAATCTGTTTTACACACTCGCTTGTGTGCATAAATAGATGAGCTGGTAAACCACTAGTAGAAGAGCTGTTCAATGGGAGGACTTTCCTGACTCGACTTTAGCCCTCCTGACATTAATGAATAATATATAGTGTGGCCTCCTGCTGGGGACGGCTGCTGAATGGGAGATCACTTGTGCTCTCCTTATTTATTCTCTTTCCCCTCTTCAGACGTTAAAAGATGGAACGTGATGTTCAAGTGCACACCGGCTGTTTGAACCCAGGATCAGAGGTCGCCATATTTAATAGAGAAGTTCAAGTCTTTCTTAAAGATATAGATGCCCATTACCTTCTTTAATGCAGAGGTGGAATGGTACCATAATAGAGAACTGTCAGATGCAAGGCTTCTGTCAGCCTATATAGGACTGTTAACGTTTACATCTTTACTCAATGTTCCAACCGTTCCCCTCCTTTTAAACAGTCGCTTGTATTGTAATGCAATCTTAGGAACGACGTGTTTCGGTGGACAAAATCACTGTGGAGCTTCTGTGATGTCATTTTTTAGTTTTTGTGTATATGTGCATGTGTGTGTCTCTTTGCATGTGTGTGTGTGTGTGTGTGTGTGTGTGTGGGTGGTTGCGTGCGTGCGTGTGCATTTACAATGCTTTGTATAGTATAGCTGTCTGAGTTTCTCAAATGTATATTGTCCTGAGGAATATAATGTGAGGGTTATATCCCGGCTGTTTCTGGATGCCGTACCTGATGGTGTGAGTGTCTCTCTGAGCCATGTCTGCATCCACGCTGACACAGACTGGGGTTCTGGTGCGGCAGCCCATGGCTGTGGGCAGGCCTTGGGGGTGAGCAGGGTCTATCCTGCTGGGGATGAAAGCAGGAGGCATCTGGCTCCAGCGGAGCCTCCAAAAAACTCAAAGTACCCTAAGATCCCCCTCCTAGTTTAGCCAAACAAGCTGGACTAATCCCAAGTATCAGGGGATGCTCTGTCAAAACAAGCAGCAGGGCCCTAAGGCAAACCCGTCCAGTGAGCAGAGGAGGGCCGGGCAGAGAAAGAGAATCTCGCACATTAACATAATGCCTCTCGGTAGTGACTGGTGAGCTGCCGGACTGACAGACTGAACACAGGGGCACAGTAACCCACTGGGAGTTTGGGCTGAGTGGGGGGGCTGGGGGGGTGAAATAAAGACAGGCCTGCTTCACTGTTATTGTAGTGTAGACAAGCCTGCTGATGGGATGGCAGTCTGTCACTTTCAGCTGTCTATACACCTGCAGTGACCACCCCCTTAAAGTAGAATCCTCTGGGCTTTTTCCACGGGCCCCTAGCTTCAATTACAGCACATCAATGTCCTCAAATGGGTCTTTTTTTAGAATGGCTCTTGCTGTGTGGTTCTGTGAGTCGCAAAATAGGGAAGGGTCATTTTTTAGTAGAGTGATGCTACTTAATATCTTATTATAAAATTGATTTTCATATAGCATATCCAGATTTGCACACTTTCAAATGCCTCTATTGATTTTCTAATCAAGATTTTACATACTTTTTACTTCGTTTTTTTCTGAACCTTTTAATATGAATATGACTTAGTGGTTGAGGGTTGGGCTTGATTGTTTCCTTTTTAAGAATTCATAAACATTTGTAATGGTTTGTAAAGAGATTTTAATTATGTAACTATGAGGTAAACACTAATTTGTAAATCCCTTATGATCCATTTATAAATGTTTACATCTTAGTCAATCAAGAAAATAAAACTAGTCTGTGCTTGCCAAATAAATGAATATTTTCCTTTGATTATAAAGGTTGTCTTTCCAATTTCTTCACATACATTTGAAACCCTAATGTCCTGCTCAAATTTGGGTGGGTACCACATTAAGTGAAGTGTACCCAACTACTGCCAATAACAACATTTGTAATTAAAATGTATAACTGAAAAAATATTACTCTTAAGTGATAAAACAATGCACATATACAACTGGCAAACGATAGCATTTAATTTAGGTCTATTGACCGCTAGCAAATAAGTTCCATTATAATATGTATAGGTGCTGACAATATAACTTCCAAGGAGGTGAAAACCTATTGCCAATATAATAATGAGCTACAGACTTTCATATTGTCTTATAAACAAGAAAATTCAAAAACATATTAAACCAAACATTTCATTTCTTAAAATGCTAGCCTATAATGTGGACATTCTATTTACAGTGACTTTAGCCTGCAACAGTATATTATGCTGAGTAGTAGAACTGATTGAAATTGTATATTTCATCCCCTTTGACAATATTGTACAGACCACATCTGAACTACTTTCAAATCAACACGAGGTCCCTTTCTCTGTCTTCATCTGATTTTGTCCCCTCCTGGAGTCATAATCAGAAACCTTTAATCACTGAGCACATATACACATTCCCAGATTGCTACTTGGTGTAAAGGTGCTAATTGGGGTAG
The DNA here is from genome assembly GCA_016801105.1 of Esox niger. Lineage (NCBI taxonomy): Eukaryota > Metazoa > Chordata > Actinopteri > Esociformes > Esocidae > Esox > Esox niger. The sequence goes on along the minus strand of JACXGJ010002435.1, from coordinate 2,851 downwards.
GCACAATAAAGAGGCAGACGACATAAAATCTACTTAACGATATACATGCATATACAAAACAAAAAGTTGTGAGCAACATGAGTTGATGGGATATGAGCAGTGCGAGCAAACCCGAGACATGATTATACAGTTGATGTGCACGTTTACAATTCCATCTCAATAGTATGCATCTGCTGTCTGTACTGTAGAATAGGGCGATGAGCAATGGTACTTCTGTTACATTAGCAGTTAACAATTTGAAGGTGGCTTGATGTGATGAGCATAGTCTTGTAAGTCCCTGTTGATAAAATCCCCGATGACTGAGGGCCACAGTACAGGAAAGAAACTAAGCCCTGTTGAGAACCTGTTGGGGAGAAGGGGGCTTTATGACAATTTAGCATACATCACCCTACTACTAGCAATCATTTTCATGATGTAATCAAAAATCTGTTCTAGTTTTCACCATATGGTAGCTAGCTGACAGATGTGCTATCTAGCAATTGTAAGTAGCTAGCAAGCTATGTCCTGTAAGGATAGCTGCACAACCTGCTAAATCATGCAGCAGAACTTGCACAAAAAGCTGTTATTAAGATTAGCTGACTGGTACTTATTTGACAACCATCATTGTGCGAAACCATCAGTTGTCACTTTCTCCAAAACAATGTGATCCTTTTCCAGGCGACACTTGCTGAATATTGTCCACACATGGCCGTGAATAGATCAAGACTTGATAGGCTACGTTGTAGTCAAATTCAAGTAAGGTAGATTCATATTTTTTTTTTTTTTTTTTTAAAAACAATTGCAGTTACTGCATATGTCTTGGTTATTGAAATTCTGAACGGGTCTGATTGGTCATTTTGTAGTGAGGTAGTATAAAAAAGGATTTTTTTTATCAATCCTTCAGTTGGCATTATGATTGTTCTGTTTCTGTTTCGTTGATGTGAATGCTTCCAAGGACATTCCTTTTGTTGGTCGGTTTCTAAATCAAAAAGTAATATCACTTAAGTAATATATTTTCTATACATTCACAAGGATGAATTCTCCTTCCAACTTCACCAGACATCCGATCTCGCCACTGCTACTATGACCCTAAATGTCAGCTTTAATGGTCATTTTATTATTAGATTATTATTATGGCACTCGAAAAGGTCTCAAATGCACTGCTCAGTCAATATGTTATTTCAGGTATTATTTCTTATTTTTCCTAACATAAAGCTTGCATACCCCTGACTCACAGCTTAAATACTTACATGAGAGGAGATATTCAACACATTTGACTTTCAGATAATTAATGGTAGACATGAAATTTCCCCAACCCATTATATTATCGTTACCATTTCACAGCGGATCATTCACCATAAATTGACAGTCACAGAGAAATGGTGTCCATGTACAGCTCTGGAAATAATTAAGAGACCACTGCCCCTTTTTCTTTCCTTTCCAAAAAAGTTGAAACGGAATGTATTGAGTGAGGAACAGAAGCGTTCAATTTGCAGTGGACTCTTAATTTTTACCCTTCTGTTCCTCACTCTAAACCTCGCTTTTTGAATTTTTTGGCAAGGAAAGAAAAAGGTGCAGTGGTGTCTTCTTTTTTTCAAGATTAATATTTTTTTTAGGGTTAATATGTACTGAAATATATGATTTAAGAATGGCCAGTACCGTTTGTTCAGGATATTGAAAGTGGGTCAAAATTATCCGGGGAACCAAAGCATCCATGATGACAATCCAGGATATATCAAAGAAAACATTTGTAAGTGCATTTTTAAACAGTTTAACCATTAAGTTAAAGGTTGAATCAGTATTTGGCAAACACTGACTAGTCGCTCCATTACTTTTCTACCCAATTATTTACCACTAATCAACTGTTTGTGCTACAATGGGAAAAACCAGGTTCAGGGAACATGCTGGTGGGCTCTGTTTAGCTCTGACACATGAACGCGTATGGAGTCCAAAGTGGCAGTTGTCATGTCACATAAACAGCTTTCATGACCAAATGGGCTCCAAACACAAAAGTAACCCTGTTCAAATCAGGATAGTCTGCGGAACACGTGGATTTGTTTGTTTTTGCTGTAGAAAGCCCAGAAGGGGTCAGCCAAGGAATCACTGTGAAGGGAAAATCATTCCATGCACTAATATATTGGAACAAATAAGAAATACACGTATGGACTAGATGCAGTTGAGTCGGTGGAACAAAGAGGTGGTTTTGGTTTAGGATACCCAAAAATAAATGTAAGCATAGTACAATTTTCAAAATAAGTTAAGAGATACTTTTGCATTGTCCAAAAAGCTACATACAGTGCATTTGGATGATAGTCAGACTTTATGATTCAGCATGATTCTTTAATGGATTAAGCTGATAAATATCACATTTCCTTGCGTATTAAGACCCTTTGATACAACACCTAAAACTGAGCTCAGGTTTTTATATGTCATCCTTGGGATGTTTCTAAAGTTTGATTGGAGTCCACGTGTGGTAAATTGATTGGATATGATTTAGAAAGGCACAAGCCTCTCTATGTAAGGTCCCACAGTAGATGACACATGTCAGAGCAACAATCAAGCCATGAGCTCAAAGGAAATATCTGTGGAGCTCTTATAATTCTGTCAAGGCACAGATCTGGGGATGGCACATTTCTGATATGGATTGTTTTATTACTTAATAGTGATGGTCGTGGAAATGTTTATGGCGATGATAGTAATGGTGGTGAGTGTTGGTGATAATCGTGGTGGTGTTAATGGTGAGGGGGTTGCTGATAGTAATGGTGGTGAGTGTTGGTGATAATCGTGGTGGTGTTAATGGTGAGGGGGTTGCTGATAGTAATGGTGGTGAGTGTTGGTGATAATCGTGGTGGTGTTAATGGTGAGGGGGTTG
>JACXGJ010002434.1:0-65796 GCA_016801105.1 Esox niger | reverse complement strand
GGATGTGAACATGAGGGTTTGGTTAGAGTTGTGGTTGAGTATAGATTTAACCAGGATGTGAACATGAGGGTTTGGTTAGAGTTGTGGTTGAGTATAGATTTAACCTGGATGTGAACATGAGGGTTTGGTTAGAGTTGTGGTTGAGTATAGATTTAACCAGGATGTGAACATGAGGGTTTGGTTAGATTTGTAGTTGAGGATTTATTTAGTGTTTAACAAGAGTGTGGATTTAAAGTTAGGGTATTTTATTTTTTTGATCCTTTATTTTGACAGGGAAGTCACGCTGAGACCAAGGTCTCGTTGCAGGTGAGCCATGTATTTACAGAAATATACACATCTATACAGATATAGATACAAAACACTGTAATGGAAAATACACACGTTAGTAAATGACACAAAATCTTCACACAAGAAAAAAAATCATAAAAAATAAATATATTCATTTGTAGAAAGGTCACCTAAATTCTGTCTAAAAACATCTGCCAGTTCCTCCACTTTCAGGGAGTTTTGGATATTATTCCAACTTCAGCACAACCACCCAGCTCAGTGGAGGTCAAATTGATCCACTCCAGACATTCCTGAGACTGGGTCCATAAGCCCTGCTTGCTTGTATGTTAACTATGAACAAATGTTCGGGGGCAGTTCATTTTTGGGCATGGTTTGATGTTGAGGTAAACGTATAGGGTTGATCTGTATTTGAACATGAAGCTGGGGTTCATTTTAGTCTTGTAACATTTGTTTTTGTGTGCTGTGTCCAGGTCCAGGCCAATCCTCAGTGTTCTGGCTGACAGTGATGAAGAATCCTCCAGTGCTGGTTCTTCTGACGAGGAGGAAGTCCTGCTCTCCGACCTTCAGGGCACTGTGACTCCACCTTGTTCTGAAGGGTAACTAATGTCCTGTTGTCTTGCATACCAAATATACACTGCGTGCACAATTATTAGGCAAATCGTATTTCTCAAGGTACATTTTATTGTTGAAAAATCACATTTCTTTTTATCAATCCAAAATATAATTGATCCTTAAACTGGAATTTTAAACAAAGTAAAATATAGTTTTGATCTTTCCCCAGGGGAATACATAAGAATGTAGAAATATTAGGCCAAAATTGGTGTGCAGAATGATTAGGTAACTTTTTTTTTTTATCTCCCAACTCACGTGTTTATTTGGAATTTTTAGAGGAAGTATAACTATAAAGTAACACAAAAAGACAATTAATTTAAATGTTTTTCCTTTCTAAAATATTGAGTGACCAAAATAACCACCCTTCTTTTCAATACCTATACCATTATTCTTCCATCCATGGAGTCTGTCAGTTTCTTGATCTTTTTGCGATCATCTTTCGCTGAAGCAGTAACCACGCCTGGCTGAAATAGTGCCGTGTGTCCATTAGTGATCCAGCCATGGGCCCTTTCATCTGGTACATCAAGAATCACTCTCATTTAATCTGTCCATAAAACCTTTGAAAAATATGTCTTCAGGTATTTCTTTGCCCAATCTACACAGAACATTTAAAATCTTATTCAGTAGGGGTCGTGTTTCAGCCTTATTTACTTTGGCCATGTCTCTGAGCAGTTGATGTTGAATTCGTCTGAAAAGCATTTTACAAATGTTGACTTATCAGTGTCAGTTAAATCTATTTTTTGCCCCATTTTACCTTAGGTCATGAAGCTGCCTAATAATTATACACACCATGATATTAGGTGTTATTCACCGTTTCCACAACGTCATACATTTTACCTAAAAATTATTCATTCCAAGGAGCATTCAAATGTATATGGTTTGGAGTCGTGCATAGAAATAATGATACAGTCAGAATACCCACTTGCCTAATAACTGTGACTTGACTCCACTCCATATGCCGCATTTTATAAAAGAGCAGATACATCGAAATCATTTCCCTAGGATATAGCTTACATTTAAACTCTTAGTTTCAGATTTGATTAAAGTAGATGGCTATTCTGTTTTCATTTGCAGTTAGTGTGACATTTAACCTCTGAAAGACTAAGTCCTTTCATGTAGCCCCACACTAAACAGCTTCTCTGCTTCTCTCATGACGTCACTGTAACACCACATTATTCTCTTCTGTGCTACTCTTTTTGCAGGGTTGCTGCTAGCGGCGGGAGGACAGGCAGGCGGATTTTGAGATTTGTCGACAAAATTGCTAAGTCTAAGTACTTCCAGAAGGCGACAGAAAATGAGTACATCAAAAAGAAGATTGAGGAGATGTCCAACACGCCCCTGCTGCTGGCCGTGGAGGTTCAGGAGCTTTCTGGAACACTGGCTGTCAACATCCCTCCTCCACCTACTGACAGAATATGGTACAGTCCACGCTCAACATCTCTCCTTCCCCTGCTGATAGATATGGTACGGTCCACTCTCAACATCTCTCCTCCCCCTGCTGATAAATATGGTACGGTCCACTCTCAACATCTCTCCTCCCCCTGCTGATAAAATATGGTTTGGCCTGCACTCAACATCCCTCCCACTGCTGATAAATACTTTTCAACAGTGTCTTCCAATGCCATTCCTATGCTATGCTCATACCTCCTCAAGGTAGGTTGGAGAACTGTTGGGGAAATTGCTATGTTCTTAACTATCCTCCTATTTTGAAACATACATACTTCAGGATTAATAACATCACTGTGCTCTTGTATGACTCATTGAAATTGGTAGAATAAGCTCTTATAGTTCCAAGCCGATTACTCCAAGTCTAGGTTTTAGCCTTGACTGTGCCTCTAGCTGACAAATGGCTGGCAATGAGAACTCGGGTAGCTGGGAGATGTAGATGGCAGGAATTTCCTGGTCTCAAAGGTCTGTAGCGACTCTCGGGTGGCTAAGGCAAAGTCAACAGAGGTCAGATGAGCATAGTAGAAAATAGTCTGCAGGATGGATCTTATATCTGTCTTATATTCACATACTCTACCCTGTTCCTGAAACAACCTCAACCCTAGTTTGTTATTGTCATTAAATACTATTACTTTGCTTTTTGTCAATAAAGTCAATGAAAGGGCCAGCCAACTGATAACAGCTGGTGAAGTCGAAATGTTCCTTTAGTTGATGTCTATGTACTCCTTTTGAGGTTATTTTTGTTTTCTGTGTGTACTCTAGGTATAGTTTCTGTGTGCCTCCCAAGCTGGACCTTCGTGTCAGACCCAAGCTAGGGGAGCGGGAGGTTACTTTTTGTCATGTGACTGAGTGGATTGAGAAGAAGCTGCAGGATGAGTTCCAGGTTCGACTTTAATTTACTCTTGTCCTCCTCCTCTTCTAGCCTCCCTCCCACAACAGGTCTACTCTTTCTCCTATTGTTTCCTCTTATGTCTTTCCTCATCGTACACCTTTCCTCTCTTCTCCCCTTCCTCCCCCTCCCTCAACAATCCACGGCAAAACAATAGTCCTAAAGGTAAAACAATGAACCCATCTGCACTCCATTCCAGAAAGTGTTTGTGCTGCCCAATATGGACGACATCTACCTGCCTCTGATGCATTCTGGGATGGACGGTTTTCCAAAGGCCCAGCAGCCTCCGCGGTGTCCTGTCCAGTCATCATACTCACGTCACTCCTCCACAGAGTCCATTGGACTGAGTCCATTGGACACTAATGCTGCCCAGGGGGACCAGTGTGGAGTTCTTCCAGGCCATAAGTAGATGTGGACGTGCCATCAAAAGTAATGGAATACTGTTATTCACAGGACTTCAACTGAATTCAAGTGATACCTTTGGTCAATGTTTACATGTCAGGATCAGTTACAACATTTCAATTTGCTTGCTGCTTTCGATTTTTTACAGTTTGATGTCCTTTTGAGCAGGCTGTCCATGTATAATGAATAAATCATTAAATAAAACCACAACGTCAAGTCTTTTTGTCATATTTTTTATTATTCGAGATTTGGATATGCATAAATATAACAATCAGTCTAATAGATTAGAAGTGTTGTGAAAATAAAACAGAAGAGAAGAATACATCTGCAGTCTTTACAAAATCCACCAAAATTAAATTAACAATTTCAAACCTCTTTTAATTACACATTTCTGCATGAACAGACTTTTATATAAAAAGTATTATGTAATATAATCCATAATTAATCCCAAAATCAAAGACTGATTCCTGCTTAGGAGCTGCTACTGCTACTGCTGGCGTTACTCTCCCCCGTGGTGTCCCCCTCTCCATATCCCTCATACACGTCCCCCTCTATCTCCCCATCCTCCCCCTCCTGACCCTCTCCCATGACCTCTAGGCTCTCACAGATGAGAGCCACCTGCCTCCTGACGTGTGTCATAGCGGTCTGCATTCTCCTCATCTTCCTTCGGAGGGCGCCAGCGATTGCTCTGTGGCTCTGCCTCTGGGCCTCCACCTGCTGCCTCAGCTGTCTAGGATAACCACCCACACATATACATATTAAGACCAAGATTTACTAAGACCATTTTGTATATTATAAAGCAGGATTTTTTTATATACATTGTTTGTTTCCTTTTTGGTAATAATATTTAGTTTGGATTCCAGGTTAGAGAAACTCACTGCATCTACATTAAGAGAAGGAAGGAGGGGTGTGTCTAAATTCAAGGTACAGAAGATATTGATTCTGTATCCACTCATTTGCCCACTCCTGGCCTTTTAACAGCCACCCACCTGTAACAGTTGTGCTGGGGTTGGGTGGCCTGCGTGAGCAGTGTACCACAGCCTAGAGGGCAGAGCTGACTCCAGTGTTGGCAGTGCTGTGAATGGACCTCCAGGGCAGACCGGGGAACTAACGAACCACAGCCCTGATGGGGACATGGTACCCTCTGGAACTGGCAGGACGAACTATGAAGGAACTCCTCAGACAGAGGGAAGGTGGCCAAGCAGCCTTCGTTATTACACTACAGAGAAGAGGCAGAGAGGGAAACCAGAGAGGGAGACCAGAGAGGGAGATCAGAGAGGGAGACCAGAGAGGGTGACCATAGATGAGACCAGAGACAAGACCAGAGAGGGAGACCAGAGAGGAAACCAGAGATGAGACCAGAGATGAGACCAGAAAGGGAGACCAGAGAGGGAGACCAGAGAGGAAACCATAGATGAGACCAGAGACAAGACCAGAAAGGAAGACCAGAGAGGGAGACCAGAGAGGAAACCATAGATGAGACCAGAGATGAGACCAGAAAGGGAGACCAGAGAGGGAGACCAGAGAGGAAACCATAGATGAGACCAGAGATGAGACCAGAAAGGGAGACCAGAGAGGGAGACCAGAGAGGAAACCATAGATGAGACCAGAGACAAGACCAAAAAGGGAGACAAGAGAGACCAGAGAGGAGAGTGTGGACATCATGTACTGAAGTCAGTTGTTTGAATGATTTGAGAAAGTATTTCTTCAGTATGAGAAACATGATGACATGGAAAATGAGTTCTTATATGCTTGAAAAAAATGATATACTTCCAATGGCATGCCCTCACATTGCTTTTGGGGAAAATGAACCCCATTATTCTGGAACAGAATCGTTGGGCTGTGATGACTCACCTTAATCCTGAGGCGACTGATGGTTTTGCTAAGCTTGTACATGACAAACATACAGCTGGGATTGATAGGTTTCCTGCAGCAGGGACATGTCTCCTGTCTACAGAAGAGAACCGATATTAATGCAAAAAGTGAATTTCCCACCTCAGATGTTAACAGCAGTTCAAAGGTCTTGTGCCCTAGAAATATATGTCACTGCTGCTTCATTTTCTACCTTTTGTAATTCTAAAGCTACTGACTTTTCTCATGGATAGCCTGATGTTTTTCCTCAGCCTTTCCTGAACTACGTTACCCAGGGTGCCATACCTCCGGAGCCACTGTAGGATGCAGGTCTTGCAGAAAACATGGTTACAAGCAACTCTGACAGGACACCTCAAGACACATCTACAGATGGTACACAGCAGGTCATAGTCTGGACCGTCCACAAACAGTTCCACATCGTAACCCCCACTCTGAAAAACACACACAAAGTGGCACTTAAAGATGAAAAGGAATTCCTAACCGAAATGTTTTACTTGCCTGAATTCTTCAAACAACACAAATGTTTATGTTCTACAATCCCATCAAATACAAACCAGCAATACGTTCTTAGGGTACCTGTAGCTCTGTCGACACAAAATTGTTTTCGAATATCATAATCCATATTTCATCCATAAAGTCACTCATCATTGTAAACCATACTTTTTCTAACTCACCATATTTCACTGTTCTGTTATTGTCATGAGTTGCAACTGTTTTCCTTCCCACAGTTCAGCCCATCATACCTTTTGGTTAGGTCAGACCAGCCGACATTTCAACAATAAAACCCCATACAAAACAAACAGTCCTGCGTGCAACAACAATACACTGCTAAAACCTCCTAGAAATAAGACAGTGTGATCATTTGACCAGTAATCATTCAGCAACCCAGTGGTAAAGGTCCATGTCATTCATCTTCTCTGAAGTTCTAGGACCCACACTATAGTGGTTACTGTTTAGCACAAAACTCATGATAACATCCAGACAAAGTGACTACCCACCAGGGTTTGTTACTGTCTCCCTCTCGCTCTCTCTTCTCTCCCTCTTTTTGGTACCCTCCAGGTTTTACTGTTTTGACAGGGAGAGTTACCATGGAAATAGAAGCCTGTTTTGAATGGAGGCTGGCTCTAGAGCTTCCAAACCAAACAGCAACATCTAGCTACCCCTTTGACTGACAGGCAGGCACACTGAGAGAGTGGGCTTCCATAATTGGGCCCGTTTTACAAATCAGTGTTTATTTAATAATAAGTTGTTTCTTTTCTTTCTACTTTTAAACATTTTCAGTGTCAGTGGCTTTAGCTTTTTTCATTATAGCAGAGGCTTAGAAATGTTTTCTATATGTTTACATAAACTTATAATACAGATTTTAATGTTTTATCCCTGCTTACTGGATGTTCCAGCATCTGCTCAATCAACGTTGCACCAACACACCCAATGAAAGTTGGCAGCTTCCGGAACCTTCCAGGGGCAGTCGGTAGGCCTGCCCCGCACCCGCATGGCTGCCCCTCATATCTTTTTAAAAGCTCACAAGGAGCAGCTTGGGGCCAAGGCTTACTACAAAGAGGCCAGAATTTAAGATACAGGAAACACCGAAACTATGACCACCCGTTCGTCCCAAACCACCTCCCAGAGACGACAATGCCGCCCTTACAAAAGGGTTTGTTGTTTGCCTTTGATTTTCCCTTATATTTTCCATATAATATTATATCCAGTTCTTAACTTCAGCTGGATGCTGACGCAATCTGTTTCGTACTGTTTCGTTCTGCAACTCTTCTGTAATTAACATCATGTCGTCAACGATCTACATCGTAATAGTCTGACGAAAAACGTCAGTAGCCTGGTGGTTAAAAATTATCAACCCCCTAAAAACTAAACTGAAAATGTTTAAGCCAGGCTAAGACACGCAAATATTTGGCGTAACATTGTAGCTTCAAGACCAACTCGAGGCTGTTGCTGAAGAGAGATGTGCACATCTTCATCTCTTACATGATAGCTTTGGCTCTAGTAAGTATTTTTTTATTATTTCTTACTATAGTGCCTCTAATTTAAGCTAGAGACATTCAAACGTTAAACAATTAGTGTGTTCAGGAACAGGTAGCTTGCATACTATTTTTTTAAATAAGTTATACACTGCTCCAAAAAAATGAAGGAAATCACACATCGGGTCTTGATTAAGGAAATATATTAAAGATCAAAATCTGTGCTGTACATTGTGTAATTTGTTGAGAACAAAATGACGTAACAAAGGTCAATGGAAACCAAAATACCAAACCAATTGAGGGCTGGATTCAAACTCACATTGAAAATCAAAGTAAATAATTAAAATCACATGCTGTTCCAACATGCATGAACATCATCGCGGCAACTTACAATGAGACTCAGTAAAAAATGACCTGGGTATGCTCCTGATCAGATGGCGGATCCTGTCCGGGGGAATTCCTGGATCAGGGTATCAGTGAGCTCCTGGACAGACTGTGGTGCTACTTGGCAGTGTCAGATGCACCGATACATAATATCCCAGAAGTTCTCAAATGGATTCAGGTCTGGGGAACGTGAGGGCCAGACAATGGCATCAATACCTTCGTTATCCAGGAACTGCCTACCCACTGTGGCCCAATGAGGCCAGGTACTGTCCTGCACCAGGAGGAACCCAAGGTCTACTGTACCAGTGTATGCTCTGAAAATGGGTCTGAGGATTTCATCCTGATACCGAACAGCAGCCAGGGTACCATTGTCTAGCAACGTGGAGGTCTGTGCAGCCCTCCAAGGATATGCCTCCCCAGGCCATCACTGACCCACAGCCAAACCGGTCATGCTGGATGATGTTGCAGGCAGCATATTGTTCAACACAGCGTCTCCAGACTCTTTCACATCTGTCACATTGTGCTCAGTTGTGAACATGCTCTCCTCTGTTAAGAGAACAGGGTGCCAATGGTGGACTTGCAAATTCTGATGGTCTCTTACAATCGAGCTGCAAGTCCAGACACCTGTTCCTCCGCACACAAAGGAGGAGACACAGATCCTGCTGCTGGGTTGAAGCCCCTCTATGGCACTTTCCATAAATAATGTTAAAAAACACTAAAACAGTATCTCTTGAACTTAGCTCTCCCTCAACTTCTGTGCAATTGAACTGTCAAATCAGAACAATTCTTCTACTACCATCCATTACTACTTTTTATTATTGTTTGTGCTAAGAGTTGTGTTTTGCTGCAACTCAGTTTATGTGCCTTTTTTTTCTTTGTTGACAGTAAAAGGATGTTCCCTAGCTCTGCAACTCGTGTATCTACTGAATTGTGAAATCTACACTAGGTGTAAAGCAGTAATTTTGGTACAATAGATTTTATACTAGCAGTGTATTGTGCAAACTAATCACAATCCTACTGTTGATAATGCGTAGTCAATATATCAGTAAAAAGATAACCTTGTCCCCACTGCGCACAGCGCATATTGAATCAATGTCTGGGAACAGCAGCCAAAATGGGCCTTTCACAATGTTTTAATATCATCCCAGAAATTACTGGTTGTAAAGCAGTCACGTCCCCACAAAAGCCTCAAAACTGATTGTAGGCTACCTTTTATTTCTTGCTATTTCTAATTGGTCCTGTTAAAGGAGTAGCATTTGCCATATGCAGTCCTGTAGTCAGTGAAATAGGATATATTTTCCCCCTTTAGTCCTACAATATCTGTACATATGTTTTATCATTGATATAGAAATGCCAGGGTCCTCTGTGGACAAATTGAGGTTTTCTTATCAATAAAAAAACATTTGTTTGATATTAAAATGATTCAGGAAATCCCCATTACTTTAAATTTAGAATAGAATCCAAAGACAAGCATTTATTGAAAGCCATATCTTCCTGGATCGTAAGTTCAATATTTTCTCAAGGAAATGCATATTACGCGGTCCTCTCCAGCTCAGATTATGTTCCCGCACCTGCTGAATATTTTCTTCAATGAAGTGTCACTGATTCTCAAGCCTGGCAGGAAACAATTCCCCTGCAGGGAGATCTGAAACTTTATCTTAACAATGCCTATTCAAGGTTTACTGTAATTATTTCTGTTTTCTATTAAACTATGCCAACTTGCTATCTTAAAAGGCCATGACAGATAACAGCTGTTTAGACTTCTGATAAGAACGTAGGTAAGGTTTGGTTTCTACCCATTGTTCGTAGCGTGCTTGATGCACATTGTCGTTGAGTCCTGTCAAGCAGCTGGCCTATCAGGTGAAATTATTGAGATGGTATTGCTTTCACTTCTCTTACAAAGCAAAAATCCTAATGCTCCAAATGTATGCTTAACCTGACGAAGTCTTATATACATTGAAATAAAAGCTATGAGGACAATGCACACATCTCAGGCAAAAGGTTAGATATCCATTAAATTGAACAGATAATAATGTCTGCATTTACAGTGCTTACCTTAAAGATCTCATTGTGCTTATCGGTGTAAATGAAGGTGTTATTTTATTTTAATTAAAAATATAGGTTGAATATTTTCTACCATTTTGGAACTTAATTACATGGATGCATAGCGTTGTGCTCTGCGGCTACATTTAGCTACTCTTTCCAAGAAATAATGTTTTAGCATTCTTCCTTGTATCTGGAAATAGTGTAGGAATGTCAACACACTTACCCTTTAGATAGACACTCCTAGAGTAAACATTTTAGCAATAGTGGAAAATTTGGCAATATGAAATAGCCTTCATTTATGTGATGAATTGAAAGGTAAACCCCTCATTAACTGTGAGTCAGTGTGTTAAAGAGCATCTGCCATTTACATCAGTTTCACACCTTAGTCTGCTGACACTCTACTCCAGAGCCAATTATAAATCTCTGGAAAAAATTCAGAGACCACCGCAACTTTTTATTTTCTTTCCAAAAAAGTAGAAAATTAAAGTTCTGAGTGAGGAGCAGAAGCGTTCAATTTGCAGCGGCCTCTTAAATTGAACCCTTCTGTTCCTCACTCAAAACCTTCCTTTCCACCTATTTAGGAAATGAAAAGGTGCAGTGTTCTCTTAATTTTTTCCGGAGTTGTGAAATATCATAAATCGATTTAAACACAGTTTAGGAGTATTTTTATTATAAGCGTATAGGAGGCAAAAAAAATCTACTGATTCCTCCATCCTTTGGGTGCCTGTCTAGATTTCAGTGCTTTATTTATAAAGTGTAACCCGTAAAATATCATTCTTAAAGTTGGCTACCATTGTTTAATATAATTAATTTGGTGGGGACATAATCTATAGTGTATTTGGTTTTAATAGATCACATTTTCACATGAACACATCCTGAGGCAAAACATCCAAAAGTTCCAAAGTTGACCAACTTTGATATATTTTCAATTACAATGTTGTTACTTAGCTGTTTTTTCCACTCATTCAGATTTAACTTTTCACACTGCTGCCGTCTGGTAGACGCTGCTGGAGCATTGTGGCACGCACTTCCAGACACACAAACAGTTTTTTCCCTCAGGCCATTAGACTCCTCAACCAGCAACACGGATCCATGATCATACTGAACAAACATGAACATTCCAGATGCTCCGATGTCCTTTCAGGTACATTAAACAGGCATTAGAAAACAGCTTTGCATGTACTATTCATAAGCATATTAAATGTATCTATAATATTCAATACTTCTACGCAAATTGTTCATACTCCCAGTCTTATTCTTTCTAAAATTGCTGCTAGTTTACACTGTTATGAATATTATTATATGTATTTTCTTTAGCTATATTTTAGCAATATATTTATTTATTCTCACTATGCAGTTGTAGCGTGCTAAGTCACCATTCATAAGCATATTACATTCATATGTATCTATGTATTCAAGTAGTCTACCAAACTGAATCTAGTTTACACTGCTATGTATATTATTGCCATATTTGCCATATCTATAATGTTCAATACTATTACCCATATATATAATTTCATTTTTATCTGATGAAAAGTGCTTTACAAATCCAATAAATTATTATTATTATTACAGTTGTTACATTTAATCCATGAGGAGAGGGAGGGAGTAGATCCAGCACACATCTTTTCAGGCAGGTTGCAGCCGGTATTTAATGGGTGTGTGCGTATCTACACGGATGGGTTGAAAGACCAAAGCATGGATCGGAGTGGTGCATCGTTTAGTGAAGAGCAATGGTAGGAAAGTCACGAGACGTCTATCTGATCATGTTGCAATGTTCATGGCGGAGATAAACGCACCGTTGTTAGCTTTGCACTGTGTAAAGGAATGTAACACCCATGCTCGGGTGTTACAGAAAGGGTGTCAGGAGAGGTTTTCTTGGGTGACTGCCCATGTGGGAGTGGTGAGACATGAGGCGGCTGATCGGCTAGCAAAGAAGGCCCGAGATGAAGCGGATGTTAGTAAAGTTGTATAGTGGAGTATAGGGCAGGCTTAGAGTTTTGTTTGGTTGAAGGTGATGTAGACTTGGCAGGAGAAGTTGGATAGTGGGGACCAAGGATAGGTTGGTTGGAGAAGTTGGATAGTGGGGACCAAGGATAGGTTGGTTGGAGAAGTTGGATAGTGGGGACCAAGGATAGGTTGGTTGGAGAAGTTGGATAGTGGGGACCAAGGATAGGTTGGTTGGAGAAGTTGGATAGTGGGGACCAAGGATAGGTTGGTTGGAGAAGTTGGATAGTGGGGACCAAGGATAGGTTGGTAGGAGAAGTTGTATAATGGGGACCAAGGATAGGTTGGTTGGAGAAGTTGGATAGTGGGGACCAAGGATAGGTTGGTTGGATATAGGTCTGGCCTGTCTCTGACCCACACTCCAGTACAATAGTGGCGGTAATGCACCATTAACGTTGGATGTCAACCACTGTTAAACACCAATCTAGGAGGAACAAGAAGAATCCCCTTATCCAATCAACATGGTGAACACTGGAACCACATTTTGATTTGGATTGTGCTTGGTGTGAAGATGTGTGCAACACGGTGAGGTCACTTTTAGACACGACTTAGAGCTTAGCAATTTCCATCAGGTCATTGGAGTGCTCTTTTCAGCTCAGTACTCGTCGTACAGTGGTAGAATGTATCTCTGGTAAGGGTGAGATCCTTGCTTGAAGTTCCTTTAAAAGCTAGATGAAAATATTTAACAGTTATTACTTGATGATTACAAATTAATTTATTCAGGTGTTCTAGCACTGGGGCCATATTCACAAAATATCTTAAGTCTAACTAGCTACAAACTTGCTGATTTTGCAACCAGAAAACCAACCAGGCAAGCCTAGTTCAACCTGTCTGCAATTAAAAGTGATTATTGTTGTTGCCCTCACTAAATTCCAACCTGTGTCTCCCACGTGAGTGGCTGTTCATACTGGGCTATTACATTCGCCTAGTGTCGATATAACATCTCGACATTAGATCATTTTATCACGCATTAACATCATGTCAAGTTTGTATATTTCGCACAACACCATTAAGTATTGTGTTAAACTGACGAACCTTTCTTATTAAGTTCACATCCACCACAAATAGCATCTATGAAATTGTATGTCTTTTGCTCCTGGACATTTTAACAGCTTAACAGCCAGTAATAAACTCACTAGTATCTAACTAACTACTTGAACTTAACACAGCCAAAGCTATTTCATGGCACAAAAACATTTGTTTTTCTATCATTCGTGAATGACATTGATACAATAACTAACCGACTTTTTCATCAAGCGAAAAGATGAGAAACACTTTTATTTTAGGCTTACTGTTACATAGCTAGTGAAGGTTGTAGCCAGCAAGGTTTTTATCTATCCTGACCCAAAAAGCATGCAAGGATACGTACTTCAAAATCCACTAAAAATAGTTGCCACATTACCGCGTGAACTGTTTTATTTTTGGCTTACTATAAATCAGTTACTGAAGGTTGTAGCCAGCGACATTTTTGCATATCCTGAACAAATTATCTTTTGCCACTGGCCATTTGAACAGCTAATTAGCCATTCGTGAATGACAATTCCTTTGTTTTTGTAGTTCACTGAAGACATTTTGGTTTAAAAGTATGAGACAAGAGTTCAGAATTTCCGCTTTCATTTCCTGGTATTCACATCTAGACGTGTTAAACAACTCAGGACATTCCACCTTTTGTTAAACTCACCCATTTTTCATGTGAGCAAAAGTATTGGAACATGTGACTGACAGATGTTTCTTTTTGCCCAGGTGTTGCCTTTTAGATAGATTTTTCAAACATGAAATAGCTCTTCATGACTAGTCTAAGTTTCCATCCTTGGGTTAAACATATAAAGACTGCATTTCTTGTTAAAGAGGATAAACCAACACGAAGACCGGAAGAGCTGTCTATGGGAGAATACCAAGCCATTGTCAAGCTGAGAAAAGTAGGAAAATCGACCAGAGCCATTGGACAAACATTGGGCTTAGCGAGCACAACAATTTGGAATGTCCTGAAAAAGAAAGAAAATACTGGTGTACTGAGCAACAGATGTCGAACAAGTCGGCCAAGGAAAACAATAGTAGTTGATGACAGAAATATTGTGAGAAAACCCCCAAAATATCAGAAAGTGACATCATCAACAACCTCCACGGTGCAGGTGTGAAGGTATCCCAATCTACTGTTCGAAGAAGACTCAGAGAGCAGAAATATAGAGGCCACACCACAATATGCAAACCACTCATCAGCAGTAAGAATCGGAAGGCCAGATTGAAATTAGCTAAGAAGTACAGAGATGAGCCACAAAAGTTCTGGAACAATCTTATGGACTGATGAGACCAAGATTAATCTCTACCAAAGTGATTGAAAGGCCAAAGTGTGGAGAAAGAAAGGAACTGTTTATGATCTGAAGCAAACAAGCTCATCTCTGAAGAATAATGTCACGGCTTGTGCATGCATGGCTGCTTCTGGAACAGGCTTATTAATATTTATTGATGATGTAACTGATGATGGTAGAAGCAGAATTAATTTAGTGTTCAGAAACATTTTGTCTGCCAGTTTACGGAGAAATGCATGGAAACTAATTGGGAGGAAGTTTATCATGCAGCAGGACAATGACCCAAAGCACACTGTCAACAAAACAAAGGACTTCATCAGGGAAAGAACATGGAAGGTTTTAGACGGGCCAAGTCAGTCACCTGACCTTAACCCAATGGAGCATGCATTTCACCTCCTTAAGAGGAGCCTGAAGGGAGAAACACCCTGAAACAAACAAGAACTGAAAGAAGCTGCACTAAAAGCTTGGAATAGTATCACAAATGAAGAATGCAACAGTTTGGTGATGTCGATAGGTAGCAGGCTTGAGGCAGTTATTGCAAGCAAGGGTTATGCTACCAAATATTAAATGTTATTTACTTTAAGATTATTTGTTCCATTACTTTTGCACACCTAAAAATGCTGTGGTCTAATACAAACGGTGATAAGTCCTACGTTGTTTAACACATCTAGATGTGAATAGAAGGAAATTAAAGCTGATGTTCAGAGCTCTTATCTCAAACTCAGGTTTTGATCTAAAACCCAAATGTCTTCAGTGACCATCATAAACAAAGGAATTTGCCTTGCCATTACATAATTTTGGAGGTGACTGTAGGTGAGAATAACTGACTGACTTTTTCGTCAAGTGAAACGACCAGAGTATCGTGACTGGTGTACCAGTTTTTCTGGCACTTCACTATATATATATATATATATAACACAATGATTTCCTTGTCCAATGTAGAGTATTGTGTTAGTTATGTGATTTATGGAGCCTTGTAACTTAAGCCGTGTGCTTATTATTGCCCTCATCTTTATAATGTGTTATGATATTTTCTGTGAGTCCTAACGAGTTTTGATGTAATTAACTTTTCTGTAAACCTATGTAATGTGCCATATCTGAAGTTTAACTAATATCTAGCTACTCTTCTTATGGTAGAAGCTACGAGCACTGTTTTCTGGGGAACTCTGTTAAAAAAGTTAAGGCTTTGAAGGGCAGTATAGGCCCTCGGATCGGCAGTTAATATGCTGATGGAGAATAAATATGTGTTGTAAAAGCCAGGCAGTAAACACAACATTTGATTGATAGTAGCCCCAGGGTGGGGAGTGTTGTGGGAAGAAAATAAAGATGAGCTTGAAGAGTTAAGAAACCACTAACCTACTTATCCCTGCCGCTAATAAGGCTAAATAAACAGGGGTTGAATCTCAAATCGCGTACTTGCCTACGTGATGCCGGATAAGTATTTGAGAAGATGACTATGAACCAAACCATAGTATGCGAAGTACATAGCTTACTTGCAGTATGTAGTATGCGATTTGAGACCACAGACAGGGTTTTATGAACACCAGGTATGCTGGGTATTCAGCTAAACCAGGAAAACAAAACATTCTTTTAGATTAGTGCAGCTCGCATCCAATTAAACAGTGAACAGTCGCACGCAACTCATTATGACAATACTTGCGCAAGTTTCTACAGAGTAAACAAATGGGTTTTTCAAAACACAAACATAAAACAATGTCTGTTAAGCACGCATTCAACTTCAGATCTAGCATGGAAACTGAAAGTAGTTTGATGTTTGTGAAAAGTAAAAAAAATAGTTCTGAAAAAACTATTTACATTAGGGGACTATTAACAAAAAATACTCAAGACCAACCTACAGTATTTTTGTATAAACGTAAAACAAAAACATAAAACATCTTGAATATTCAAACATGTAACATGAGGAATAATGAATGTTTAAAAAGCGTTAATGATTACATTTTTTTCTGTCAAACTGGTTGAAAATTCCAACATTGTACAACGCCGTCATCAGGGCAGGGTGGCTACTTGGAAAAACTGACAACATTTTCAAAAACATTTTGGTGGGTACATTATTCCATGTGTTATTTCATAGTTTTGATGTCTTCACTATTCTACAATATAGTAAAACCAAAGAAATCCCCCTGAATGAGTAGATGTCCAAACACTTGACTGGTACTGTATATGGTAACAAAATGCATATCCTATTTTTATCTGGTAGATGGAATTGTCCATTTTTTATTTGAAGACATTTGATAATTTTTGGTTGTTTTCATGTCACAGTTGAGGAAGCAGGACAGAAAGATGTTCCTTTTAATCTTGCAAAAACAAAAAAACTCAACTTAAATAGGGTCCCCAATTAGAGTCAAGGGCTAAGGGCATACTCATAGCCAGGACATAACAGTGCCCCCAAGATGCGGGCTCTCGATTGCAAGACCAGGAACGCCCCAGGGGGGAGGACGGGACAGGAGAAGTCTCCACCACCAGAACAGGATTGGGCATTGGAGCAGAGGGAGGTGGCGACGGCAGGGTCTCGTCAGATCACCACTCCAGCCCGGGACGGGGGACTTCAGTTCCAGCCATGCCCTCCAACCGCTCACCTGAACCTCCAGGGGCTTATTGTTAAACCTCTCTGGAGGTCCCTGATCCCTCCGTGCTGGAGGCTGAAGCATTCGGCCTTCATCCTCCTCTGTTGTATCCGGGTCCTCCTGCCCGCCAGGGCTGCAGTGGATCATCGTTGAGCCCCCCCCCCCCCCGAGTGTGGCAACAGAAGCACCTAGTCATCCTCCTTTGACTCGTCCGGGTGCACTGCTGCCAGGGCTGCAGGCGCTCCTCAATAAGCCTCCACGAGAGGTCGGTAGGGGCTCGTCATCCAACCCCTCTGGTGGCCAGCGTTGACGCCCTCGGGACCCACAGCCCCCCTCCCGCTGGCATCGTCGCTGGCCAGTCCTTCTGTGAGTGTCGGTAAGGGTAAGCCTCTTCCTCTGTGTTAATATTCGACCAGCCGAGGAGCTCTCCTACCGTCCAGCTCTGCTGCAACACTGTGCAGCTGCCTCTAATTGGGGAGAACAAAAATCCTCATAGCCAGCATTTCATGTTCTAATTAGTTTATAATACTAATCACTCACTCTAGAACTCACATCAAATTGAAGTAATCAAGGTTTATTGTAAAACTAACAATTTCAATAAAATGTCTGGTAAAGGCATTATAGGCCTCCAAATAAAGCATTGTACTTGACGGACAGATAGGAATAGTACACATTTTATTGGAACCCTTTTTGGCACGACAGCAACACTCTTATAACCAGTAACCAATCATCTTGGAATATACTTTTATTCTTCTGAAAATAAAATATTATACAATAACTACGGCAAGAACAATACCACGTTTACCCTGCTTTTTTCCTTGTAGGCCAGCTGTCATCATAATTATAAATGGGGTTTGAATTCTGAATGATAATTGGCTGGTAGCATTGGTATATTAGATTACATAACAGGTATCATTATTTATTGATTTATAAGTGGTATATAGGTTATATATACATTGCTAAAAAAAATGCATAAATCACACATTGGGTCTCGATTAAGGAAATATATAAAATATCAATCTTTACTGTACATTGTGTAAATCGTTGAGAACAAAATTACGTAACAACGGTCAATGGAAACAAAAATCACCAACCAACTGAGGGCTGGATTCAACCATTTTAGTACAGATTTTTCTGTCAAATAGATTTTTCTGTATTGATCTAATGAACAATCACATCCACTTTGAAAAAGGCAAATGACAATAGATCTAATGTGATCGGTAAAGACTCAAATTGTTTTACTTAACAGGATGTCTAAATGTAACCATTGTGTCATTACTGCTTTTATGCTTTGCCATTTGTTAAGTTTATAAATGTTTGCAGTTAATGTTCATTTTAAAAAGACTGGAAATTAAATAATTTTGTATGACATACACAGTGAGGGGGGGAAAAGTAGTTGATCCCCTGCTGATTTTGTATGTTTACACATAATTTTAATAGTAGGTTTATTTGAATAGTGAGATAAGACAGAACAGACAGAATAACAACCAAAAAATCCAGAAAAATGCATGTCAAAACTGTTATACATTGACTTGCATTTTAAAGTGTGAAATGGGTATCTGATCCCCTCTCAATCAGCTAGATGTCTTTTATACGAGCTGAGATTGGGAGCACTCTTAAAGGGAGGGTTCCTAATCTCATTTTGTTACCTGTATAAAAGACGCAATAAATCAATCAGATTCAAAACTCTCCACCATGGCCAAGGAGCTTTCCAAGTGTGTAAGGGACAACCTACACAAG
The DNA here is from genome assembly GCA_016801105.1 of Esox niger. Classification (NCBI taxonomy): domain Eukaryota; kingdom Metazoa; phylum Chordata; class Actinopteri; order Esociformes; family Esocidae; genus Esox; species Esox niger. The sequence goes on along the minus strand of JACXGJ010002434.1, from coordinate 47,240 downwards.
GCTAGAATGGACTACAAGACCAACGCCAAGCAGCTTGGTGAGAAGGTGACAACAGCTGGTGCTTTTATTCACAAATGGAAGAAACACAAATGTACTGTCAATCTCCCACAGTCTGTGGCTCCATGCAAGATCTCACCTTGTGGAGTTGCAATGATCATGAGAACAGTGAGGAATCAGCCCAGAACTACACAGGAGGATCTTGTCAATGATCTCTATGCAACTGGGACCATAGTCACCAAGAAAACAATTGATAACACACTACTCCGTGAAGGACTGAAACCATGCAGCGCCCGCAATGTCCCCCTGCTCAAGAAAGCACATGTGCAGGCCCGTCAGACATTTGCCAATGAAAAGGAAAGTACTGAGTGAGGAACAGAATCGTTCAATTTTCATTGGTCTCACAAGTTTAACCTTTTTGACTTCTTTGGAAAGGAAAAAAACGGTGCATTGGTCTCTTAATTGTTTATGTATATAAAAAGAAAAAAGGACCAAAGGAATACTTGAATAAGTACGGAATACAATGTATGGGATGTTGTTTATTGCATAATATACTCTGCAGAAATACATACATAACACACAGAAACTGTTGATGGTTAATGTGCAATTCCATTATGGAATAACAGGGACTTTAGACACCAATACGAAAATGGTACGTAAAAAAAAACTCTAAAGAAAATATCAAAATAATATTTTTGTGAACATGTTTGCATGCTTGTTTGAGCTGAAATCGCTGCAGTGATATGAGTACAAGTAGCAGTATTGGTAATATTAATAAGATAAGAAATGATCCAATATTTGATTTTTAGTTGAGCCTATTCTCTGAGTGGCTTTAAAGGTTGCTCCATCCATTCACATAATTGTATATTTTTTTACTTTTCTAACGGAAACAGTTACAGGGTAGTTAAATAGCACATTTAAAAGATTGTAACACAAAGGGCATCTCGACTCAAATGTAACCCTATAGTCTCACAAGCTTTACATGTAGTTTTGCGCTGAAGTCAAAATCAGGTGAGTGAGACTGGTGTCACCCTGACACCCACTGATCCCGATTGTTCTAACCCCATCTCCCAGGTTCCCCACCTCAGCTGCTGGCTTCTAGCAGGTTTGAATGGAGTCCTGCTGGGAGAACAAGTTCACCCTGGAAGCCAGAGCAGCTTTGCGGGTCATTGTGGTACACCGTGTCAGGATCTCATGGACCCTGGGTCGTGGGGGCACCCTGGGTGCGTCCACGGGCATCTTACTGGATCCAGATTTTGAGCTGGAGCAGAGGCTCTCATTTGGACTGCTGTAGCTGCTGCTGCCCTCCCCTGGGTGACCTGTGGTCCTGGGGCTGTGTGGGGACTTTTGTGATTCCTCCTCACTGGAACAGGAGAAAGATGTCCTCTTGCTCCCGCCTGTAGACTCACTGACAGATGAGCTGAAGTCAGAGTCAGAGGAGTCCACTCCATTCAAGCTGCTATGGCTTGACGGATACAGGTGTGACTTCAGGTCGTCTTCGTCTCTTTGGGATGGAAGGACAGTCCGGCCCGACAGGGTCTCAGACAGGAGCTCCAGAGAACGGGTCTTTTGGAGTTGGGAGGCCCGGTATTGATTACCCACTGGCTGGATAGGCATCTGCTGCTGCAGCCCTGTTTTCTCATACAGGGTTGGTGGACAGCGGTTGCCTGATTGGCCTACTTCGCTGGATTCTTGATTGAGGCTATTGTCGTTAATTTGGGTTGCCAGACTTAACGAGGAGCTATACAGCTTCTTCTGTAATGTGTGGAGGCCAGCACATGGGTAGTTGGAAGGCTGCAGATACATAGAGGGAATGTACCCTGCCCTGCCCTTGTACCTGTAGGGGAAAAGAGAAGTAAATATTTGACTAACAAAAGCAGGCTTTGTTTACCATCAATCATTCCATTGTGAAAGGGAAGCATTAAAATGTGTCATTTCATCAAAACTCTCCTTGCTGCATTAGTCATCAGATTCCACAGTAAGATAAACAATGTTGTTCCACTCATTTCATGTATTCCGCTTGGGTTTCATGTTAAATTTTATTTCTTTTTTTTTTTGCTAATTTGTTCACCACTTTTCATATATGTGCTTACTATTTGAGGGGTTGTATATTGTTGAATATCGTAGGCCAGACACAAAAACAAAGTGTAAGTTGCTCTGTCTTTGTTGCATGATGAGAGGCAGAAAGACAGTTAAATGTTAACACACCTGATGAGCCACCATCCATTGTCTGATTTTCTCAGTACCTCCACTGCAGAACCTATGGGTACAGACACTTCGTCATGCTTCTTGGTGGAGTAACTCCTCACAGCGCAATAGACAGTTCCTGAAGGACGAACCAGGAAGCAGGTTAGTACAGACAGTAATCGCTTCATCAACAGAGCTGCATGGACCAGGACAAGGCTGAGAATGTTACAGATATGGAAAGTTTGATTTATCCATGCGCTAACTGCAATCCATATCAGGGCTAGTAGTTTACACAAACAAACATTGACTGTTGTGAACTGCATTTGCATGAATATACAATTGTAGGTAACTTACCACCCAAAGGAATTCCATCCAGCTCATCTTCATCCTCCTCTGCCTCACATTTCTCCAGGTACGGTGCAGGGAACCAGGCTAATTGTTTATTCTCGTTCTCCACCAACCACCAGCCTGATCAATCAGAAACAGGCCAAGACAGAAGTGTATTTAAGGATTATCATGTTCATACAGTTTATCTAAATAAGACGTATCTTGATTTCTAAGCTTCTCCAAAAAAAGTAAAACCTATTTCAGGTAAAAATGTTTAAATGAAAGTATGAGAAAGAATTAAACAATAGCCAAGGGTGGTTTAGTTATTTAAGCTGCTGCCTTTGGTGCACATATACTTCTGCAGCATGGGTTGGATTTTGGGCTGCTGCTTTCAGCACACTTTGTATTTCCTGCTTTCTCCCCAAAAGATTTCCCACACCACCGAGAAAAAAACTAACTAACAGGGTGAAGTAGATCAAAGACAACTCTAACCTGCTGGGTCTTTGATAAGAACGTCGAGCCTCTCGTTCAAGGCCACTTTAAAGGGCCTGTTTTTGGTGTCTTTGGTCTCATAGGGCGCCACACAGCAGTAAGACTGGGTCACAAAAGGCTGTGTCACATTGCCCATGCTTAGACGCTCTCCACTCAAGTCCCCCATCTCCACCGATGGCATGATCATGATGCTGTTGAAAGGGAAAACAGATCTTTAAGCAGGGGAACTGAACAATTGAGTGGTCAGTGTAGTGAAATAAGAAGGCTCAAGTAATAAAAATGATTTTCCAAAAAAAAAGAACCTGAATGAGGGATTTCTTTACCTGTTCTTGGTGAAGTCGGCTTGGAGGTCGTGGTTTTTGGGACAGAAGAACTGAATGACGTCTGAACTGTGAGCCACCGCATGGTCACACCGGAGCAGCTCATTGCAGTAGTTCTCCAGTAAATTCATTTGACGGACTGACCAACTAGGACCCTTCTCCTGTAGCTTTCTCCTCATTGCAATGGCTGAGGTGGAGAGAAAAGGAATATTAGCACACATGATTTAAAAGAAAAATTGCATATATTTTTTGTGTTGAGAAGGGGGAATTCAATATTTTTTTATTTAATATGTAAGATGACAACATGAATATGTGTTGGTGAGAAAGAAGAGTTGAAAGTTCGGGGGTAGTTTGTAGAGCAGTCATGAGAAATGCGAGCGACGTGACTTACCTCTAAATTTGGGAATCCGTCTGTCTCTCTTGCGTAATGGATTCTCAACAGGAAATCTCTTCTTCAATTGTCTCTGTTAAAATAAGAGGTTTGATTTTAAATGAATAACTGTGATAACTCTGATATAAATGTAATCATAACTTTGATATTCTTATATATGATAAATGTCAAGACTTACGTGAAAATTCTTAAAATCAAGGAATGATCTGTAGACAATTACTTCACACCCATCTGACCACAATATATAGGTCATGAACATCTGTGGAATAATACTATATAGTTAAATATTAAAAAGAAACTGAACGAATGCATACGAATGAAATATTACACAAAATACAAGTATAATCTATATCGTGGTTTACCTTGACTCTCATTGACTCTCCGTGCATCACCCCAATAATCCGAGCACTGATGGCAAAGCGCATTTTGTCTCCCATGCCTGAGATATTGACTTATCTTTCTTCGATATTCTGCAGTATGTTTCAAACTCTGGCGTTCGAGAGTTCTGTTTATACTTTGGTCAAAAGGGCGGAGTCGGTATGCACGCCTGTCAGCGCGATATGGGATGCTCTGGAGAGTATTTGGTTGCTCTTGAAGATGTGGGGTTAAAGGGTGGGACGGAAAATAAATATTTCAAACACGTTGCGTATAACGTCATTTTTACTTGTGTCGTTTATACCATGCTGTGGCCTCTAGCCTCAGTGAATTTACGTTGTTTAGGAAATCAATTTTTAGTTTTTAATTTTCATAAAAAATCGAGCACTAGTAACACTCAGTTATAAAGTAACTGTATATACTATTTATCTTGAACCAATAAATGAATGTATAGCCTTACACAAAAGGGGTGCGTTGGTAATGATTAGCCTGAACTAAACCCCAGTATTTACTCATCCATACCCAGGCATACTGAGCCAACTAAGAATTTGAGCTAATTGAAAATGTCAATAATTCTACTTTAAGCGCTAGTTAAAAACATGTTTTATTCAGAAGCACAGTACAGAGGTACCTGGCAGCATCAGGCATTTTACCAAAGCTAGGTCACCAGACGTGTGTTGCCGTCATAAACCAGTAGCTAACACAAAGTCATTAAAAGCTGATCTTCAGTTAGACCGGAATTTTCTGAATGTCGGGTGACGTAACTGGCAGCACGTACAAAATCCTGGGATCGTTACGACAGGATAATTGCAGGTTGAAACCTCTGTTGTTTTCTATACTCAATAAACATCTCTTAGAAAATAACCCAAGAGGTAATACATTAAATCTTCGCTGAACAGGCTGCCACACCAACACACACATGAACGTGCCACGCACACACATCCAGCATCTGAGAGTATGAGAAGGAGCAGGAGAAAGCACAATCTACACATTGCATTAAACAGCTGGCTTGCTAGTGAAGCTAAGGTAAAATAACAACAAAACAGTGAACTGAGTTAAATGGGTGATTGACAACCCTTCAGTTACCCTCAAATTTCAACTGATTTGAATGTTACATAAACTTGTTTCTTATTCTCTCAATGTTTTTTGGACACACCAAGAAGGTATTTACAACCATGTCTCACACCCTTCACGAGTCAAATTATTTTTCGTCTTTTAACCAAATTCTTATCCAGGGATTATGTTGTCCACATCGTGTCAATGTTTTTTTGGCGATTGAGCTGTTTTATCATAATTTATTTATCTACTAGTCATAATCTACTAGTTAATTAATCAACTAGTTATTCACGTAACTACTCCATGAATAATAAAATAACTTGGCAGAACGGTTCTGTCCTGCCTGGCCACCACAGACCTCATCCTGGCTCTGTCTCCGTGACTTCTAATCAAAATCCCTTAGCGCACGTGCAATCACTCCACACCTGTCATCCGCTTCTAATTTCCCTGTCAGGACTAGATGGGAAGGCAAAGGGGTCGGGGAGAGATGTGTGCGGGGGACAGTCCCAGGTGTCTCTTCAAAGTCTGGGTGATGACGGGAGGTTGGATGTGTGGGGTGTGGGCATTGGGAGTGCGTCTGAAGGGGTGCCAGGCCCCTGACCCCATCAGTAAAGGTCAGCTCTCTCAGGTCCTGACTTGATGTCAACAGTCACCTGGAGCCGAGCCACGTGCTCATCACCGGGCCGGACACATGAAACACAAGTGTGGTTTGGCTCGCTGTCTTACAGGACGACGCGTGCGTCAGCACGTCATACGCAACCACTCACACGCCAGCGGTAACCCGCTCTGGTTCTGGAGAGGAGCAGGCACATGGTTTAAACCATATCAGAGTTGTTATCCTCAGCTGGACTTGCAATTGCTTGTCTAACAAAATCCCTTTTTCTGAGCAAATGTCGAAATAATATCCCTTTGTGTGTGAGTGTGTGTATTTCTCACCAAGCTATATAATGGGTACAAATATGTCTCCAAACTGTGGTTTAATCAGAAATATTTGCCAGTTAGGTTTAGGGTCAGGTTAAGGCATAGGGGCGACTATGAGTTTAGGCAGAAATGTTAGGATACTGAGGTTATTGTTAGGGTTTTCAAAAGCAGGAGTTTTTAAGGCCAGTCAATACAGGTGACCCTGTTAAAAATTTGATTTAAGTTAAAGTGTGTGTGGATGTCAAACATATATAGGTGTGGTTAAACAAAGAAAGAAGACAGGAACATTTATGGTATATTTTCCTGTAAACCTCTAAATGATTGAGAAAACAGTTCTGTGAGATATTTAACTTTTTAAGGCAGGGAATTAGGACAGGAAATGTACATGTATTAGGTATAGTTTATGTTACAAGTTGAATGTAAAGATGTGCAATGAGGGCAAATACAGCGTAATTCAGAATGACCATTTACTCATTCAGAACGCCAAAACTAAGACAGGTCTAACAGTTATTATGAAACACACCAGTTAACACACCAGGGAAACTAAAGCAATACAAATACACTTCCTGATAGTGACCAGGAAATGTTAGAAATTTTTATTGACGCTAATGATTGAAGTGATTCAACAAGTCGTAATCTTGGAGAGCCTTTTTTTGTTTGTATCCTCATTGAACCATGCCTAAACCAATACAGCTCATGAGGAAGTAAATATTTACACATTTACCATGTTTTCTAAGAGTGGAAAAAGGCTTCTGGTCAGGAAGAAAATCTATACTGTATTGATCTTTCATTAATGACATTCCGTGCCATTCAGAAATTACTTGATTCAGTTTTCATTTACAGCAAACATAAACGAAATCTCACATGCGATGTGTTCAATCGGGTTTTCAACTCTACGTATAGATATACCACAAAACGTTTACGTAAAATAGTAATTGTGCCAACTACTGTAAATATTAAGTACTGAAATTATGACTAATTTCTACTTAGCTAAGTACTGTAGGCTGCAACACAACTGTCCTGCCGTCATTGCGCACCATATGTGACATTTGCGTTTCGAATGATAGCGCCAACGTTACAGAAATAATGTACACGTACAGAATTAAATCAAGACAGTTCATATTCAAGTGCTTATCTGTCAATATGCGTATTCAACATGTTAAATAGTGTTTTTCACACGTGACTTCTGAAACGCAAAGACCAAAACAGCGTTCCATACTGTAGATGTTAGCTCTGCACTTAAAGGGCATGTACAGGACCGCATTTGTGGGGAATTGCCTGCCGCCGCTCACAGTTCACAGTTCATATTATCCTTGTTTGCTTGGTGTGCTGTATGTAGCTACTGATGTTCGTAGCCTGTCTATACTCAGCCAATCTTTCTAGTCATTGGCCAGATTAGATACGCGTACTACTAGAAGTCTGCGGCTCTAACCACTACATTATTTAACAATGGTCAGACAGTCAGACATTAGGTCTTCTTGGCCGGCTGCGCTTACGCGGTCGGGCAAGAACTAAAGACAAATGCAATGGACAATACAAGCCCCAGAACTGCCTATGGTTTTGTAAACTTTGAATGTGTGCGAGACATTAAATCAAGGTTTAATTTAAAGGTCGTGGATCTTCCAGAAATACAATCACTCACAAGTCAGATGGAAGTAAAGAAAAAAGTATTGTTCTCGACTAACCTGATGTGCACTTAATAAAAGTTAACCACAGACATTTTAAAGTTTCATATGTATATACACTCGTGAAAGTGTTTAATGGAAAGATTTGAAAAAGTTTGTCTCCTTGAAAGGTTGGTCTGGTTTGCTATTTTCATAGTCGTGTCAGAATTAGGAAAATATTAGTAGCTATGCGGAGAATTGGCAAAGTTAATAGTTCACTGAACTTTTCCGCGATTGCAGACAAACCGTAACACCTGTACCACAATGCCTTGCCAACATAAGGCCTAATTCTTGCATTTTCCTTTATACCACCGGGTCAAACAAACATCTGGTGTCGAAAAAATAATTTTGACTTAATTTTTTTATCACACCTGCCTGTTTAATACTCGTCTACGGGACATTAGAGCTGTGGTTAGAAATTAAGTAATTGATGCTTTTTATGTCCAGGAAATACCAGTCAGGCCATTGTGAAATACCAGCTCAAGCAACACTTACCTGCCTACCATTACGGGGAAGTACACAATGGAGATCCATTGTGGGGACGTGACCAGACCATGTGGTTTGCCTACCTCGAACAGCTTACCAGAAATGGTTTGGGGGTTTTCAGAGCTGTGACTATCTATGTGACCAAACCAAAATTATTGAACTATTACCGCATCAGATGTACAGGTTAGTATATTTACCTATGAATGCAACAACAATATGGTCGGAAGGATCCAGGACAAATTATATGGTACGATGAAGTAATGGGAGTTTTTTGTTAATAGAAAGTTCTTCTGTAGATAATTGCAAAACTATTAATGACATTGGAACCGTTTATATTTAGTGATTTAGTTTTTCCCAACTGAATTTAAGCATTCACCTCTATCCAGTGGAGAGTAAGTCTCTCTAGAGCCTGTGCAAAATTACTACATTAAATTCGGAGTATTTTTTTTTAATATTGTTTGTTTTTATATAGAACAAATATTTTACCTCATTGCAGTTCAGATAAGGAAGTAAATTAAATGAAATAACTCATAAGGCCCACATGACTGGGACTGCAGATATGAATCAGTTGGTCACAGATACCTTCAGATAAAGTTTTTTTATGTTGTTTGTACAGGAAACAAAAGACACACAATAAAACATAGATAAATCAAAGTACAGCAAATAAAAATAGTATGCAGGCTACACCAATGCTCAAAACTATGCATTTGACAGACAGATACGAATATTCTTCTGAAAATGATATATTGCCAGTACATTCAACTATGCTGTTGTTTAAGGTTTACATTGTATAATCTGTGGATTCCAATTATTCTTTTTATATATGGTCTCTTTTGTTTGTATTATTGTCCATTGCATCTCATAATCTAGGTATATGTAAATGTACTTGGCAAATATGTTGATTTCCTGGAAAATGTCCTGGTTGAAGGATTTGAAGGTTTCTGTTTATAGGAATTGTCTAACTGGGGTTTCAGGAAAATCTGGAAATTAAATCGGGGAAAGTTTCCCAAATGTTACTCCGCCAAGTATAGATGACTCACCATCCTTGGTGTTTTTATGTCTGGTCTGAAAAGAATTAGGGATCAGTGTCGCCACAGAGTGGCATCGGGTGTTGTCAATGTACCACAAACACTGTAAGATTAACAAAGAAATGCTGTTCAACAGAAAACAATTAGAAAAGAATCACCTTGGAAATGTAAGGTGAGGGGTATGTATGCATTTTTCAACATAAAATGTAGCTTGCCTGGGCTCATTAAATTAGTTTAGAGACAACTTTAGATAACTTATTATTATTTCTATTAAGTATTGAGTATGACATTTAGTATTGATATACCTTTTCTACTTAACATTATAATGTCAAAATATTTGGACACCTCTGTTTTGCAGAATTAACATTTTTACACACTCAATATTCTTCTGTAAATTAACTGTATAATCTACAGAAAAATGGCTTGCTTGGAAAGAACCGCAATTATTTACAGAGATATAGATATCTATCGCTTCAGCTCTGTCACATCACAAAGACCATTGAAAGTGGTTTTAATGCTGCTCATTCAGTCCACTAGTTAGGCATGGAATGCCATTGTTTCCTCAAACTCATCAGTACGTTTTGTTTGCTAGGTCTGGACACCTCCTTTTTGATGGCCGCACCACAAGTGGAGAGGAATAACATGAACACCTCCACTTCACTGACTATATAGATTGAGGGCCCCCAAGGGTATGACCTCTACCTTGTTAGTTAGCATTACAGTAACTGGACCCCTAACGTAATTAAATACATTTTGCATGCCACCTCAGGTCCTCTTCAAATACTATTGCTGCATCATTGAGAGCCTTCTGACCAGCAGTTTTAAAGTACAGTATTGAGAAAAGGCTTTTCACAAGGCAAGTCCCTACAGTGGGTGATGAAGATGGCCCACCACGTCACAGATTCCACCAGGTGTGTTGATTCCTGAATATTAATTTGCTGTTAGCACTGTATACAAGCCTGTATACCACCAGTATGTCAGCTTTTTACTACTCAAATGGGGTTGGTAACTGATTTCTAATTTTAGCCATGGTATACTGGCCATATACCGCAACCTTTCAAGACTAATTGCTTAATTATGCCCAATGAAGACCTGAAGCAAGCAAGGGCTATTCTCACACCAGCTTGGTGTATTGCCTACCTTCGTTCAGATAGGGACTGTAGCAATGCAGAGGCTCCCATACTAAGAAACTAAGAGACACTTTAGATCACTATAAACTATCAGACTGCTGATGCAACAACCCAGGCAACATTAGAGATTAACTGCTAAGGGAAAAATCTACAGATATTTTTAACCAGGCTAGCTCAGGGATAACTTGTCAGTTACTGGACACATTGTGCTCATCCGTAGGCTACCTGCTGACACACAATTAAATGGCAAATTACATCAATTGCAACATCCATGCTAATATGGCTTTTTGACTACTAGAGGCCTCTAAACTATGCAGTGTGAAAATGCTCTCTCCTGCTGCATCAAGTCCCAAAAAGGCTTTAAGGTTCTAAAACCTTTAAGGGGCAGCAAGCAGAACCAGGCCTGCCCCTACACAGTGGCCTCTTATTGGAACCTATGTAACCAATGTTCGACCACACCCAAGGACTCACTGGGCCTTTATAACAACCACGTGAATGGTCCTTCACCACCTTCCATACACAACCAAATTACATTTAAACAGGTGGAACCCAAAATAAATCTGCACTATTATTAGTTGTACCATGTTTTTAATGTATACATTATTTTATTTTGAGCTATGTTCTCCTGCTACTGGACAGGGGAGAACTCATCAACTAACATACCCAAGAGAGTAATGAGAACATAACCAGTCAGATGCTTATTTTGTTCCCAGGTTACAAAGGAGAGGAGACATGCAGATAAGGTGCCTTTTCACAATTGCCTCCCTGCCTTTTTTGTATGAGATTCTTTTTCTTTATTTTCCTGGACAGTCACACCATTGAAATGTCCTGGTGTCAGGAATGTTTTCCTCTGCTTGTAATCCTTTCTTCATGAAGGTTGATAGAAAAGCATCAGGATTACCACTAGAGGGTGTAAGGAGAAGTTAGGAACAGGGTGCAAAAACTTGTTTAAAATGCATGTTTTTATGTGGAAAAATATATAGCGTGACCCATTACTTGATTTGGCAGGGAAGGACAGTTAATAAAAGTCATAAAAAAACAAGTGTTTCGATATGTTTTACTCCATTCCTCATAACTAGCCAGACCACATCAATCAGCTTTCAGTTCATACATACCAATATAATACATGTTGAGCTTTAAAAAGATGGCACAATAGCATTAACAGAGTGAATGTAGGAGACAAATACATTGTATTTTTAGACAAATACATTTCCTTTAATGGGATATACAGATATACATTTATAATACTATCATAATCAAATTTGGTTTTGGAAAACTAGAGGTTTATGGTTGAAGTCAATAGTGCTACTGTTGCATAACAATGTTGAATAATGTTGCATAGTTAATGTAAGGGACAGGGACACCCGAGGGAAACACACATTTGAAAGACAGAGTTTGTTTTTGTTTTAATGAATGTGAGTGCAAAGTAAAATTCTGCTGACTACATGGGGTTAGTAACAGGATCTCATGTCAAATCCAAACATGACCTTTACCGTATGGATATACACTAGGTTAGCAGTGCCACAATTGGAGTTAAAAACAAAACTGTGTGCAAATTAAACCAACAACACAACAACTACAAGCGCTCATTAATGTCACGTTGTTAATCTTTCCCACAGTGGCGTCCAGAAAGTAATGGAGGCTTTAGAATGGGTAAGAGGTAACTTGCAAAATCTCCTTTGCAGGCAATTAGACAAGTTAGCCTAGCTTTAAAACCAAAAAATACCAGTCATTCAATGAGCTAGTATTTACAGCTCCAATACAAAACATGCCTGGCCTGCAGTGTATTTCCAACACCAGATACCTTTACTCCACCTGCGGACTCTTAGCTTAAAACAAAAATCCAGCTTTTTAACAGGGCAGACTCCGGGAAGAATCTGTTCAGTTCAGCTTAAAATTGGCTCAAAGCAAAAGCAGACATATCCCCAAAGTAAGGAATCCCAAGCTTTATTTATAAAGTGTCCAACGATAGAAAGCAGCAAAGAAGGAAAACAAGCTTTTAAAACCAGATGTTAAAAAAATGAGAAAGCATCATACCGCTGCAGCTATCTGCCCCCAATCTTTCCATGGGTCAGAGGTTGTTTCCTGTCTTTTCCATTCATCCGTCAATCCATCCATTAAGTCTCCACTCAAACTGACCTGCTTCGTCTATTCACCCATAAATCCATCATTCCATTTAGTTTCCTTCAGTGGAAAGACACACACCCCTTTGGTTGTGGTACCAACAGTTTCCATGAGGCCCACCGTTCCTAAGTGTCAGTAGCTTCTGCGGGCCTCTTGCTCTGCCTTAACGTCCGTCTGTGCCTACAGAGCCACAATGCCTGGGTCACCGGAACTCATAGATAGCTGCACTGTGTTCTGGAACGTGGGTGAGGTTCAGAGACTGGTACCTGTGAGGAGAGAGACAGACTGCTAGCTACTGGGGAGTCAGGAAAGAGAGATGCATTGGCTGATGGCGAACAGAAACGTGTTCCAAGTTACCATGGCCTGGCTACAGTGCATCTGGCCGGGCTACAGTGCATCTGGCCGGGCTACAGTGCATCTGGCCGGGCTACAGTGCATCTGGCCGGGCTACAGTGCATCTGAACCAGTATTATCAGTGACAATTATAAATAATAGTCCCTTGTTACCATTCTGAGCTCCTATGGTAGTAGTATCCCTCTATGGTGGCTGTAGATTTCTGGAAGCAGATGTAGTAGAAACCAGCAAAGGAAGCACCGCTGATGTCTTTAATTGTGTGATCAGGGACTAGGAACTGCTCCTGTAGAGGACAAGACGGCAAGGAAGCATTATAACAGTACAGACCACCAGTATATAGCACAGAGACAAGGTTCCCATGTAATGGAAGAAAAGGTGACATGTGGTCAGATCTGAGCTCACCTTCCACCTCATGAAGATGTAGTCAGAGTTCTTCAGCTCTTCATAATCAAACTCATCTGAATTGAATGTCTTTGCATACTGATAGAAGGCCTGAAATTTGCCCTAGAGCCCAAAAAGAACATTAAAAAAAAGTTTGACAGTCATAACATTTACCTGACAAATCAACTGCAATCAGACTCAATGGGTAAAAGCGAAACCACTGTAACATTGCAACCCTGAAACTGAGAAAACACAATGTTTGTGTCAAAACTGAGCAGGTTCTGACTTGAAATGTGCAACCCTCTAAACCAGCATTAGCAATCCAAGCAGTAGACTAGTGTGATGACTACCTTCAATATATATATACATTTATGGGGAGCAAGGGAATGTATTGGAAAGCACACAGAGCCTAAAAGTCATGTTATTTTAATCAACCAAACATTATGTGCAAACTATGCCCCAGGTAGGCGGGTGATATCACATATGGCCCAATGGAATTCCTATTTCAGAGCACCAGGCGATGCAGAACAAACAAGCCAGATGTCGAATGCTGATAACCGGCTACACTGTGGCTGCCTAGAGGTAAAACTTTACCGTATGCCAATTAAGTATGGTCCATCACATTGTGCCTACATCGTATTAATGTAATTAGCCTACAAATCATAGGCCATAGGCTACAGTGGACATCAAAAGTCATCTATGCAAAGGATGATTGAAAATGCAGCTTTTGCTTATTTAAAGCCTGAAATCCAGAAAATTAAATCAGACCCTTCACCTTTAATGAGATCTTATTAAAGTGAAAAACACTGGATTTCTCAGAAAATATACTGTCAATACCTTAGTTGTATAATTGTTCACACCCAATAACTCACACTTCGTGAAAGCAACTTTTTCTTGGATTATAACAGTAGGTCTGTTTGAAAAGGTCTATTAACCTAGCACACCTGAATATAGCAATTTCCTCCCACACTTCTTTTTGAAGAAGAATTCAAGCTTGGTCAAATTTCAGTCCCATTATGTCAGTCAACAAATATCCTACAGCTGGGACACTAAAGTCATTCCATTTTATCTATTCAGTCATTCCATTTTATCTTTCAGTTAAGTCTATGACCTAGATAACTAGGTGAGGGGAGGTCCTAACTAGTTTGTGACCTTGATGCATCAATCAGTAATACGGTTGGTGCAAAAGCCTGCGGTCAGCTAGCTCACCAAGAAATGTGTTAGACACCTGTGATCGATAAGATTGTGTTTACACGACCTGACCAGACCAGTTTAAGACATTATTCTTCCCTTTTGCAAGCCATAACATGGTTATTTTGGACAGGCTCAAATCAGTCATGTTGAAAGGTAAAATTCTTATTTGGCTTCAGTTTTCTGTCAGTGGATAGCAGGGTTTGTGCAAAAATTGTCATGACAAAAAAAGAGAGTTGCATTTATTTCACCTGTGTTAACTGGGGGTTCTCAGTACAGGGGTTACATACTTATGCAAGCAACATTGTTTTTAATTTTGCTTCTTTCAAATATTTCCCAAGATCACCCATGTCATCTTACAACAACTGAGTTTCAGCGTTTTGACAACAAATATTAAAACAATGTGCTAGTTGTAATGCAGAAATATGAGAAAACTGGTCAGGGATCTGAATATACACAATGTTTCCATTTATTATTTTTAAGTATTGGTTTGCCGATATATCAGGACGATATTGGGTTTTTGTATTCTACCTGGCCTTGTTTATTGATACTCTGATAGTCCCTGTGCATAACACAACCAAGTGCGCCCTCTACTGTTGACTGTGACTGATTCAGCGCTGCATCACAGAAGTTACAACCAACCCATTCATTCCTTGACAGTTAGCTCAATAGCAAGAATCTATTTTAAATTACAAGAGTGTAGTTTCATTAACATTTGTGATCACAAATCATGACAAATAGATGAATGGGAAACTGATTTAGTCAAAGTAACAGCCAGCCACAGCATACTTAAACGTCTAGTGCATTTATATTGAGCCGACACTAAAGACTGAAAGTTGCCCTTCCTTGCACTTAAAGATGAAAATAAAATTCATGATATTCATGCAATTAATTTAGCAGACGCTAATACAGAGTGACTTACAGTAGTGAGCACATACATGCTCATACGCTCCCCTGATGGGATCAGAAACCCACAACACTGGCACTGAAAATGCAAATGCTGACCAAACAAGTTAAATATGGCTGGGGGGGGGCAATGGGGCACATTCACCTTTTACAGGTTTTACCTTTAAGCACTTCTCATCATTCACTCCTAAAATGTACAAATTACTATTGAAAAAAACAAGCACTAGAACAACTGTTGCTTGTTAGCCATTGTTATTCATTATTCCATAAGCTAAATTAAATAATCACATTCTTTGACTTACCCAGTGCTTGCGATCCACATCTTCATCAGCATCCCACTTCCTGGTTAGAAATGGACGCTTTGTACTGATTATCTCACCAGCAAAAAATGTGGTCAAAGTGGGGTACTCCTTTGGAAGGAAAACAAACACCAGACAAACAAACACAGAAAGGAAAACCACTAGTTATAAGCTTAGCAATCAAAACCAAACCATGTGAAAACTGAGTTCAATCTAAATTCAACTTGTTTTCAGTAATTAATTCTCACCTCTGTCAACCCTTTGATCTTCAAGTAACCACACAAATAGGAGTCTTCCATGGTCACATGCTGAAAGAAATAAAATCAAGACCTAAAAATACAGCAAAACCCCCAAAACAAGACAGTTTTTCAGTGATAACTAGCTAGGTAGTTGACATGGATAACAGATTATTTAATGTGACTTTATTTCATGGAAGTGTGGTTTGTAATATAATTTCAGAAGATGACACTGAAAGGAACACCCCTTTGGTCATCTATAACAGATCTTCTAAAAGCATTATGCTACATGTACAGGTTTTTACCAGAACGGCTGACAATGGCAGCATATACAGCATGTATACAATGGCAGCATATACAGAATATACAGTTGGGTCTGGAAATAATTGGACACTGACAAGTTATTTTGACTGTTTACCAAAAAATATTCAGGTTACAGTTAGTTAAATGATGAGTATGCACTTTAAGCCCAGTCTCTTAGCTTAAGTTTGAAGGATTTCACATCCAAATTGGAGGAATGGTTTAGGAATAAATCTCATTATGTAGTCCCCTTTTTATACATGACCAAAAGTAATTGGACAATTGACTCAAAGGCTGTTTCATGGACAGTTGTGGGCTATTGCATCATCATATCTTCAACAATTAAGATTATGATTGCAGGATTCTTTCCATGATAAAAAAAAACTTCACAACAACCAACCATGTGAAGAACACTCTCCAGGAAGTAGGCACACCATTATTCAAGTCTACCATAAGGAGAAGACTTCACAAAAGCACATAGAGGGTTCACCAGAAGGTGCAAACCATTCATAAGCCTCAAGAATAGAAAGACCAGATTAGACATTGCAAAAAACATCTACAAAAAGTCAGACCAGTTCTGAGCCCAGTTCTGGAACAGCATCCTATGGACAATTGAAACTATGATCAACCTCTTCCAGAATGATGGGAAGAAAAAAGTATGGAGAAGGTTAGGAACGGCTCCTGATCTAAACCACACCACATAATCTGTAAAACATGGTGGAGGCAGAGTGATGGCATGGGCATGCATAGCTTCCAATGGCACTGGGTCAATAGTGTTTATTGATACTGTGACAGAAGCAGACAGATTAATTCTGAAGTGTATAGGGATATAGTCTGCTCAGATACAGCCAAATTCAGCAAAGTTGATTGATGGTGCTTCACTTTACAGCTGGATAATGATCCAAAACATACTGCAAAGCAACCCAGGAGTTTAAGGCAAAGTGGAATATGCTGTAATCGCCAAATCAATCACCTGATCTCAACCCTTAGGGCAGAAAGACCCATGAACAAACAACAACTGAAGACAGCTGCAGTAAAGGCCTGGCAAAGCATCACAAAGGAAAAAACACAGGGTTTGGTGATGCAAAAACTCCAAGCAGACATTGCCTGCAAAGGATTCCCGACAGAGTATTAAAAATACTTTGATTCTGTTAATTTATCCAATACAATTTTAGCCCCTGAAATAAGGGGACTGTGTACATTTTTTTTTTTACAATTCCTTGTATCATTAAATATGACTTTTTTGTTCAACCCCTTGCATTAAAGATGGAAGTCTACAATTGATTTGCACCTTGGTTGTTAAATTTTAAATCCATTTTGGTGGCATACAGAGCCAAAACTATAAAAACTGTGCCAGTGTCGAAATATGTCCCGATGTAACTGTGAGACCATGGAAACATGCACATTTTTGACAGCCAAATTCATAACAGAGGTTATATTATTGTACAGACCAGCTCCGAGTGGCAGAGCTGAGCATTTACAGTTAAACAGAGTGGCAGTTAGGAAAGCTGTTGTGATCCAGGATGGTGGACAGTCAGAAATACCCTCACCAATGTCTGCAAGGTCTCAAATGGAGCTTTTCCACTGCATGCTCAACATTTTTGATTTTCCATTGGCCAAAATCTGGGATAGTACCTGGCACCAGGTCCTTTTTTAGTATCTGCTTCGTCGGGGTTCCAAGGGAGCGGAGGCAATACCAAAAGGTGATGTGAAAACCCGGGAGACTTCTGATTGGACAAGAGTGACTCAAGATGAGAACGGCGTGTCTTTGCGGGTCTGTCCCAGGAATCCGTGCATTTAAATGGGTTAATTTAAGTGCCAGTGCATAGGACAAGACTTGTAATTTAAGCCATCTTATTTACCCCAAAATCCTCTTGGTTTGGACACAGGCGTTGAAATCAGCTCGTTATCCCTGTGATAGACAAACACGCTGTTTTTGTAGCCTACAAAGTGACCTTGTCTTTTTCCTCCTCTGGGTAATTCTAGGCAATCTGGCATACATTGAGCTGGTCAAAGTAGTAATGTCAAGCCAAACATAAGCAGTCTACCAGGCTTTCTAACAGTTTTTGCAGTCTGCAATGTATAAAGTTTTTATTTTGTTTTTAACTTTATATAAAGTTACTGCTCACACGTGCTTCCTCGCTACTACTGGTTAAAACGCTACCTTGTGTACGGTAGGCTACTCTTGAGTCAGTTATCGTGGTATTATAACCGGCAATTATTTATACCATTTAATCAAGATGGAGGGGTTTTGTAGGTTAAAATGTGTTGGTGTTGAGTTGTCAGATGTAATCTAACAGAACATTGTAGTTGTCATTTATACTGTAGGGCGATAATTCTATTCTACTTTGTGACAATGATATCCAGATTTTGTTTACTTTGGATTTGCCACTTTACGTTTAAAGCTTGTCAATTCAAAATAAAATGTATAGAGTATAGGCGAGTTGAGTCGATACCATGCAGTGGAAATGTGCCATTAACTTAGCCACAGTACTCTGATAATCAACCTTAAACCTAATCGTTTTTTAACCTTTACCCAAACCCTATCCCCATTACTATATCTAACCTTAAGTGCAATTTATAATATACATTTTAGCAGCATATGTCATGTATCGCAAATTCTATTCAAATCTGGAACAAATACGTTCAAGAAGCGCATTGTAATGTGCCCAAACGTAACGCTTCATCCGATTTCGGCTGTCACTGATTTATGTATCCTAAGTTACGTATTCCCTTGTGACCAGGTTGGTTTTGACATGTCCTTAAAATCGCTCAACAGCTAACTTACAAATGAAAGTAAAATGAATATAACTCACCTGTAGAACAACTTCGACATCGTACGAGTTGCCTTTGCTCTTCTGATGTCCTCGGAATTTAGAGCCGCTGTATAGAAGAGAGGTGACAACCCCGGGCTGGTGGGTGTTGATCGGGGGAGGCGGGATAAGCGAGGCCGAGGACGTAAAGGCCATGGGGGTGTTACTGAAGTATCCAGCAGGGACGGGCATGTTTCTGGTACCACCGGGAGGACACCGACCGTAGTCAGTGGCCGTCCGGGCGATAAATGTGGGAAGGGGATACAGAGAGCACAAATGAGGCGGCTCACCTACTTCCAAATCGCTTCAAATCTAAGTACTTCAATCACCACCAATTTCCAAAGGAGAAACTGGACTTGGTCGCGGGCGCCATAAGGCAACAGCATTCTCTTCTCTTATTAGTCAAGGGATCTAACTGGCTTAAAAGCCCGCTATTCATTGGCTTATGTAACGCAATGGGATCTGGGTATTGTAAGAATGTAGTACTTACCAACCTGGCACTGTTCCACTCTGGGTGATTTTATAACATATGTGGAACTACAACTCCCATATATCAGAAATGTATGTCGAATCTGCCATCCGTGAAACACAGAAGGTCACACACGTACGGAGATGATAGAGAGGTGTGTGTGTGTGTGTGAATCGGTTCTAATACAATCGTATTTTTTCAAATTGTGTTGGATATATATCCGCCTTTAGTTGTTTCTTATAGCGGTAGCGATATGTCCTGCATTTTAATAGCGACACAATCCGGATTTCATCATTCCTGCTAGCTAACATTTGTTAGCTCAGCTAGACAAGCCAACCTTATGATTTGAACCCCACTGTATTGTTTGTTAATACTTTGCCACTGACACGATGCTGAGGAATCTACTGAAATTACACAGTCGACTAGGGAATGCCCTCTCTACCCACAATGTCTGCCCAAGAGGTCAAACTCTTAAACTGCTCCCTCTGCTCTCTTCGAACACAATACCTTACTCAGTTATCACAGGTAAGAGATGCAATTTTGTTCACTGATACTATAAAGAATAGCCATTCAGGAGCCTGCTGGATTACAGTGATCCTTTGTTCTTATCAATAGAAAGAAAGAAGTTCTATGAAGATGTCAGCATATCACAAGGAGATGGTGAGTATGTGATTTACATTTCGGGAGTAAGGAACAAATTACCCATTTCCTTATTATTTGATGGATTTTTTAAACATGCGTTAGCACAACACAATGACTGAAGATCTGTGATCAGCTACCTTAGCCACTGCTAATGAAAAATTAAAATGCACTGGATTTACATAAGATCTGAATGTTGAGAACTCAAGAACTGTAATGATACCTTGATTTTTGGTCTGCAGGTGGCATGTTTGAGATTAATTTGGACCGGCGGAAACTGAAGACACCAGGAGGAAAGCTTTTCACAGCCCCCAATGAAGCCTTAGCCATTGCTGTGGCAAATGAGTGGGATACTCAGAAAGACACACTCAAGTTCTACAGTATGCATTTGGTATGACCATTTAACTGGGTAATTTGTTTAATGCAGTATCTGAAATTACCTTGGTTACTTCAGGACACCACTTTAACTATAGCTTTTAGCTTAGGTCAGGGGTGTCAAACCGGTTCCACGGAGGGCGGAGTGTCTGCAGGTTTATGGTTTTTCCTACAAAATGGTTCCCAGGTCAGACCTAAAAAAACAGTTGAGGGTAGAAACTAACCAATGAGAGACCTAATTAATCAATCAAGTACAAGGTGAGAGCAAAAACCTACTGACACTTGGCCCTCCATGGAAACGGTTTGACACCCCTGGCTTTGGTGCTGATATAAAGATAATGCTCTATAGTGGGAAAACAGTGCCATTTGAATGTATTTCTCCCTCCATCTCCAGACAACTCTCTGCAACACAGCTTTAGATAACCCTACATTACGCAGCAAGGATCAAATGATTGCTGCTGCCCTGAAGTATCTGGAGACTGACACTATATGGTATGTTGATGTATTTGTAAAAGCATGGGTTTTGGTTTGTGATTGAAAAAAGTTACCTGCCCAACCTAGGAAAATGATAGACACAAGTTCCCTCCATCAATAGTCATGTCTACAGACAATTGTTGTATGACAGCACATTGAAAGTCTATTTTGTAATTATGTTGTCTCTGCAGTTACAGAGTTGATGAGCCTCCATCTCTTGTGGAGCTTCAGAATAATGAATGGGACCCAGTGTTGAACTGGATTGAAGACAGGTTGGATTCACTTTTAAACACTATAGTTGCCTCATTTGGTGTGAGCTACCTTACTGGAAGTTCACTACACATCTCTGCTAACTGTATTTACATGGCATCATAGAAAGTAAGCATAGAACTAACTTCGTATCAACTAGGCATGCGATGAATACAAATGGATTTAATCTTTTGCAAAAGATGGGGAAAAAAGATTTGTTGGATTTTCTTGAGTTTATTGAATAACTGTTTTCCTCTTGCAGGTACAATGTAGTTATTGGCTCATCCACCAGTATACTGGGTCCAGAGATCCCAAAGGCCACAATGGATACTTTCCGCCAGCACCTAGGTTCCTATAACTTCTGGTCCTTAATAGGTAAAAACATTGGAGTCAATAAAGATACTGTTTGCGCGATCATTCTCTATTGTCGTCTAGACCAGTGTTTCTCAAACCTGCTCCTGGGCTCCCCCTTCCATGCATGTTCTAGATCTCTCCCTGCTCTGTCACACCTGATTCAAATGATAAGCTCATTATCAAGTCCTGCATGAGATACATCAGATATGTTAGGGCAGGGAGAGATCAAGCAGTGCAGGGAGTGTCAAGAGTAGGGTTGAGAAAGACTGGTCTAGACAATTGGACTGGAGAGAGATTCGTTTTTCTCTGTTTTGAGTTTGATGGGCTACCTCAAGAACAACATCTTGCTTTGTACTCAGAAGGTGCACCAATGTGTATCATCATATTGTATTCTGGAGTCTCAGTCCAACTGTTTACAATGGTGACAATATTTATTGTGTCCTCCTCTTTTCCAGGTCTGGAGTATGTGATCACCCAGCTTAAGTCAGTCGTGCTGGCTTTTGCGTTGATCGATAAACACATTACAGTGGAGCAGGCTGTGCTCTTGTCTCGGTTAGAGGAGGAGTTCCAGGTATGAATTTGCAGCATAATAAGTGCATTTGGAGAATGTGCCTTCACGTTGACGCATATGCCTTCATGGATGGAACAGCTATGTGATTTTCTTTCGTTGCAGAATCATGCTTGATGCAGTTGTCTCTTAAGAAACTGCTGTAAAAAAAAAGCAGCTTTGATAATGCTGAAACATCAGTTTCAGTCTCTTTCTCTTAGCAATGATTTGCTTTCCGCTCTTTTTCCTCTCCACAGATCGGGCATTGGGGAAATGTGGAATGGGCTCATGATGTTGACCTTTATGAGCTGAGGGCACGTACTGCAGCAGGAGCTCTATTTGTACATTTCTCCTCTGAGAGTTCAACGGTCAAGCGTAAACTCATGCAAGACTAAGGACCTTTAAAGCTTTTTTGAGTCAGACAAACTCTGAAAGGATTCTACTCTAGAGTCAAGAGCTAAGATGAAGGCTGTTTACTTGCCACTGACCGGGATGGAATCCCGAGTCCTCTGGAATTAACTCTCTCGGGTTTTGTCCTCTGTAAAACAAAACCCTTTTTATCTGTCTTATTCCTTGACATCTGTGACAGAATCTGCAGGTTATAAAATATCATGTCAGTTGCTTCTCAGAAATGCTGTTAATCAAACGATGTGTGATCGTGAATAAACAGTCATTGCCACGTTGTTACATTGTCATCTTTTTTTTGGACCACTTTGATGAAAACCCTATGCATAAGAATACATTTTTTTATTTATTTAATTTTAATATGCAAAAATCTGGAAGGTGTGAACTAAACGCATATTCTGAACATGAAACGTTTTCTATGCATACCTTATCGAGTGTTTACAAAAGGTAGTGTAAACTGCGTGATGTTAACTAGCTTTTCATTATATAAAACCAATTTTGTATACATGTTTAAATATATTGTTGAAGCCTCATTAACAAGGTGTCCCATATAAAGATTTTAATCGAATGTTTATCTAGCTAGCCCTGTAAATAGATTCACTAACGCAGTGCTGGTTATTTACACTGTCGGTCCTTTAATGATCGACGTTAACCCTTCCCAATCAGATTGTTAGTTGAACGCCTCTACCAATGAAATTGCTCGACATGCGGGGCTTATTGTGACTTTCCCATGGACTGACTTCGATCTGTACTGTAGCTAAATAGTTTGATTTTGATCAAGATGGAGTTCCTTTTGGGGAATCCATACAGTACTCCTGTTGGACATTGTATTGGTAAGTATTTTTTAAATAAACGGAATAAAATGATTTGGCGCACAATGATATTTTGAGTCTTTAAATTGAAATGACATTTTATTTGACCAGCCAGCTATGTAGCCTTCTTAGTAACGCAAACACATTACGATGTTACTAGCTACGCTAGCTAGTTGGATGAGCTCTTTCGTTTGGGTGTATCACGTATCGACCCACGGAAACAACCTAACGTTAACAAACGGCAATATGCTTAGCTAGTAGGACAGACAGGCTGTTTTTTCTCGGGTAATATAGTTAACTATTTGACAATGTATCAATGATGTTTGTCAATGTAAACGCAAACAACAGTTTGTGGCAATATTGCTAATGACATTACAAATGCTAGTTAGTTACTGTAGCTACAAGTTACTCCATAATTGTCGTGGTGTGTATCATGGTTTGGTACTCTGTACCATATGTATGCATCGCTAATAAGCGAATGTAACGTTACTACCCAACTTGGTTAACTTGCTATTTTATTACCTAGTTCAGAATTGTACTAAACTCACTTTAGCTAGATTATTCGTAATGTGAACTATGACTGAGTCCAGTACTGTTTGTCAATCATTTGACAGCCGATAACTGATCTTATGCAGTTCAATGTGGGCACAGCTGTCATAAGCGGCTAACGTTGGGTAGTAGTCCATGGCCAAGGCCATAAAGAGAGGGGTTTACATAATTTTGATTAGCTGGTTTACTAAATTACTCTTCATTGCAGTATAACCCTCAGCCCTCTCCAGTCAGTACAGTACATAAATGGACAAGCTTGCAGTCACCACCCGTCTTCTGGTCTGTAGCTAATTGTTTCCTAAACCTCATCTGTAGACCCTCAATCCAAAAGTCTAACAATTTTGTTGTAGCCATAAACTTACTTATCTGAATCAAGTATTATGTATCAATAACAAATTGATTCAGGTGTGCTAGCTTTGGAAATACGTCATATACTGTACATGGACTTGTTTTCCCAGGAGAGGTTTATAAACCAATGCCATAGCTAAACTCAAATCCCAAAAAATCTAACCAGCCGACCTTTCAAAATCTCCATAAAAACTAGCGGCAAAATGTAATACTGGTTCTTTTCATTTTTACCATTTATTCCATAATAAGGAATGCCAGAATCACTTCAAATAAGGTGTGTTTCGTTTAGGTTTACCCTGGCCTCGCGTTTTGCTAGCTGTGTAAAAAGGGGACGTTTGCCAACATAATTGCTTCAGTTTACTCTACAAAAAATGCTTATATTTACCAAATATTGACAACATTAACAAATAAAATATTCGTCCCTATGGCCAATATAGGGAGACAGAAATATATAGCTAAAAATACGTTACTAGAAACCTACAAACCTAGCTAGCACGAACAAGTTCGCGTTAGTCTACAATCATTTAAATTATGTAAAGGATCTTATCAAATTAAAATAATTTTCTAATGCTTTGCTGAGATTTAATGCTTTGTCGTCTTTAGAGCGAGCCACTGATGGCTCTCTTCAGAGTGAGGATTGGACCCTCAATATGGAAATATGTGACATAATCAATGAAACCGAGGATGGGTGAGTTGAAAAGTACATTATAACTATAAGATTGCATGGTATGACGTCAGCACAATTCTATTTTCTTGGGGCTGTGCGTTTGTTAACAATTTCAGATTTGGTGCTTGGTGTCTTGCAGATGATTATTACCAACCGGGTGATATGAATCTTAATGCAGCTAAGGCCTTATTGTTTGACTGTGAATTGGGTGGTGAATGCTTAATGACTGTAAACCTTGGTATATCAGACTATATTGTGGAGTGCTATGAATCCCAACCTGTAATTACATCGCTAACCACCTTATAAGTGCAATAATGTACAATAACTGTTGTATATGGCCATTATACCATGGCTAAAGTCTGTTCTTGTGCACAAGGCAGTGCCCGCTGCTTGTTTACCTAAATATGACAATAGTTTTTTGTTAAAAGTCTCTATCTGTTGGCCTTGCCTCTTATCCAACACTTGTCTCTTCAGAACCTGCACTGGAACCGAGGAGAGATTCGATCCAAGTGCTGTTCTGCTATGCAGGGCTTGTTTTTGAAAGTATTGAAGTATTTCTGTTTGATAAGTTGGTGGGTGTGGGACATCAGGGCACCTGGATTTTCCCCCTACTCCCAGTTTATCTGAAAGTATGATATCGGTATTATAAAGCCCTCTATCAGGAATCAGGAATGCAAGGATGGTTTGTTATCTGCATTATAGTTTGTCCTTAACCAAGGGCTTTTAATGTCGTTTTATTGCCTGTCAAAGAATAGCCTACCCATTGTCTTGTTTGTCTAAACACGAGACTGAGCAATGTGCAGTTTTAAGATGCATTTCCTCAAATTCCATGCCTTTTTTATTGCTTACACTGCCTGAGCAGTCTGTTAGGCCCAGTTTGGTCAGATGCTTCCCAACCTGCTGAAAAGTTAAATAAAACTAATATGGGTGTTTTATTATTGTTAGAATTATTTGTATCTCACCTTGTGCTCTGCCTTGTGTTTTGTTACTGCAGGCCTAAGGATGCCATCAGGGCTGTAAAAAAGAGGCTGAATGGGAACAAGAACTACAGGGAGGTGATGCTGGCACTGACCGTCTTGGAGACATGTGTGAAGAACTGTGGGCATCGTTTTCATGCCCTCGTCACTAGCAGGGACTTCATAGATGGCGTACTGGTCAAAATCATCTCCCCAAAAAACAACCCTCCCACCATAGTTCAGGACAAAGTACTGGCCCTGATTCAGGTAGAGCATCAGATATACTTGGGTGTGTTTGTATGCATGACAAGTTTTATTTAAATTTAAATATTTATTTTGACAACTTTAGTGGAGCTAAAAACCTGATTCTGTTGATAAACCAGTTTTAAAGCTTTCTGGTAGATGTGTTAGGAACTTTTGCCTTGAACATTTTTTCCCTGAGCAAAAGAAGTCCACTGTATGGGTGTGCTCCTGTTAATGTCAGCGGGAGGTAGATGAGGAGGGCTTTTGTTACTGCGGCTGTAGCCCTGAGGGATCCAGTGTTCCTTAGGCTGGGCCTGGGGTTTTGTCCTGCTTGCAGCCAGGCCAAGTGTTCTATGGTTACCACAGGGATCTCAGGTAACCCTGGACAACCCAGGCCTCTAGTTTTCCTCTGAGATGGCATTGGTTTGCACATAATGGCTGCAGCCCACCTACAGAACCCTGACTAGACGGCAATAACAAAAACCTAAAGGTTTTCAATTTTAGTTCAACTTTTGCCTGATTTGGGTTGCTGTTCGGGAGCTTAGATGTACAGTTTTGCTAGTTTTTATCCAGTGGTTTTATAGTTTTAAGTAGTCTATAAGAGAGAAGGTAGATATCCTTCTTGGATAGACCTAATATTCCCAATTGACTGTGCATGTCAATTCCTATAACTCCCACGATTCTAGTCTTGAGTGTAGTGGGTGGTGTCATTGCTAAGGGAGACAGCCACTGTTGTCTCTAATGCTGCCAACAACAGCCAGGCACAAAGTAATTACAGTGAAGAACTGTAGCTAACTTTAGCTATTACTTGTAATGACTGAAGGATTTCAGTAAAGTACCATGTTTAATTTCAAATAATGTCCTCAGTTAGAGATTTAAGGTGAAATCCCTGTCTGTCGTTGTGGATGGGAACGTATTGCATTCATTAAATTAATTCTAGAAGTGAACTGATATCTTCCGTAAAACTATGGCTGGTCTTATTAAAGACATTTACAAACTTGCCAGAATATTTGCTCCGACTTGCATTTTGGAAGTATGTGGCCTTATGTAGACTGCTATGTGTCTTTCTTAATCATGTCCAATCAGTTTTCCACATGTGGATTCCACTGAAGTTGTAGAGTCATGTCAAGGATGATTAAAGCAAACTTTGACTACTCCATGTGGTGTATCATGTTGTGAATACCTGAGATATTTCAGTTTTACATTTTCAATAAACTGGCACACATTTTCTAATATTTAATATTAGTATTCATCCGCTGCACTATATTTGGTGACAATAAGGAATGTATTCTGGTTAAACATAGCATTGACTCAGTGTTGTTTGGTAATGTTGGTTTATAGCACTGAGATGGCAGCAATAAAGTGCAAAGTCTAATATGGTGACCGCCATCTAACTTTTAATAGCTATGATGCAACCATATGCTAAGTTGATACATTTGAGACTGGATGGTGAATTAACATGGAAAAAGCCCTAGGCAGAGACCTTGAGCAGACTTGGGTTCTGAGGGTTGGCCAGTCCTCATGAATATACCCATCTGTATTCTTTGACCAGCATATCAATAAATACAAGTGGGTGTAAGTGGCCTGTAACACAACCAGGGGTATTTTGGACAGGTTTGATCAGGTGGCCAGTTACTGCAGGAGTCATGATACACCCAAGATACTCACAGGCTTCTTCCTCGGCAAGCAAGCGGTTTTGTGGTAGCCTAAATGCAATTTGTGACACCCCTGACCTTCGTTACAGACACCCATGTGGCTATAAAGTATGCAACATTTGATTAACAACAACTTTACGGTTGCCCCTGCTTGTGTTTCAGGCATGGGCTGATGCCTTCAGGAGTAGTCCAGACCTGACCGGTGTGGTCCACATCTATGAGGAGCTGAAGAGGAAAGGCATTGAGTTCCCCTTGTCCGACTTGGAGACCCTGTCTCCAATCCACACTCCTCAACGGGTGCGACCGGCACTGGACGTCACACACCGACTCGGTTTAAAGGGACTGATTGTGGGCATGCTTGACCGGCTTCGTTTGGATGCGTTTGTAAAAATATTTTCTCTTGTTATGCCTTTTTCCTTGTTAAATTCAAGCTGTCGGTTGGCGCTGAGGTGAATCAAGCCACACCGAAGCCATCTGCGCCTGCCCAGCCTAGCCCCCATCCCCAACTCCATCCGCAGCCTCCAGCTGTTGCCGCCCCGCCCTTCCCTGCGTCCGTCCCGCCAAGCTACTCCTCCCCACTGGTCCCGAACATCGGTGCTTCTGGGTCTATCAACCCCTCCCCTGAACAGGTGCAGAGTCAGCGAATTGCCTTTACACTTCCAATATCTCATTTTTGTTGCCCTCCCAGATTTGGGAAGAGGCTTTTAAAATGTGTCGTGTTTCTCCCTCTGCTCTCCAGGTCTGTCGGCTGCGCAGTGAACTTGACATTGTGCGTGGCAACACCAAGGTGATGTCAGAGATGCTGACGGAGATGGTTCCTGGACAGGAGGACCCCTCAGACCACCAACTCCTGCAGGTTAGACTCCAGACTAGTGCCGGGCGATCGTGCTTCAAACTAACATCGACATTTTTTCCAGAGATTTTGACCATGAGCCATTTCTCTTGTTTTTCTCTTAAATGGCAGTTTGCCAATAACCATTTGGCAATTGACTGCCTCTTTAAGCTTTGTCCTAGGTGTGAAAGACTGTTCAGAATTGTGATGGATGTTTAAATCTTTTACGTGACCGAACGCTGTGAGCAGGCTGCGCTGTGCTTGAGTTCACAGACAGCGAGATGCAGCGCTGTTTCATCTGTTAAGCAGTGCACGCGGGTTCGGTGGTTTAGTCTGATAGACTTGGCATTTGGCGCTAAAACGGAGTTTGAATGAACCGGTCCGTCTCCGTCTCCGTTGCTAGGAGCTGAACCGGACGTGCCGGGCCATGCAGCAGAGGATAGTGGATCTCATCTCCTGTGTGTCAAACGAGGAGGTCACAGAAGAACTCCTCCACATCAACGATGACCTCAACAACATCTTCCTGCGCTATGAGAGGTAGGCTGACCTGAGCAACTACGCCGGCAGCACGTCTCACCGCGATGAGATGCTGCTTACATCAGTCCCCAAGAACCCCTTTTGGTTAATGTCCTTCATTTACTACAGCGAACGGGTGCCGATGGGCTGTCTGGTTTTGATTATTCTCTCAGGTACGAGAGGTTCCGGTCGGGCAGAGCATCTCAGGGTATCAACAATGGGGTGAGTTGGCTGTGACCACCACGGGAAGTAAGACCCTCTACATATGGACACCTCCTTGTTTGCACGTAGTGGACATATTGTATGTCACATGGGATGGTATTATGTTGCTTATATTCCTGTGCTTTTTCACATCTTGCATAGCAAGACTGAAATGTTTTGCGTTGCTGCCAAGTTGTCTGTTTTGAAATACCAGCTGGTGTCTGGTGTCTAAGGCATGTGTTCTCTCATCTGTCTCTGTGTGTGTCGTTACTATGATGCCCCACGCTGACTCTGGTTTGTTTCCCAGGCATGTCTATGGCATTTATGGTCTTTTCCTTTCTGTTTTATGTCTTCATGTCTAGCTGAGGCAGGCAAGTATGAAAAACATCCCAGTAACTAGTCTTCACATGTACTGTATATGGACCACACCCCAGATGGCACAGTTAAAACATGGCTGAATAATATGGACCCTTTACATCCCATCTGCTCTATATCGCATGTTTTAAACACAGTAACTGACTGGAGACAGTTTAAACATGTAAGTAGGAAAGCGTTGTCGCTAGACACAGATCTAAAGTCAGTTAGGATACATGGAAAGGTAAGCTGGTTGCGGATCTGTGCCCAGGGGCAGTTGCTAGCTTGTGACAGAAGATTACTCTGTACCCTCCCTGTCCCACTACCACCCATCTTTCTCAAGGGGACATCTTTTTTGGTATTTGGCAATCAAATAAAAACAGAACACACACCCGGTGCCATGGCTATTGCTGTGGTTATTGTGGGTGCTGGCCAGGAGAGTGGCTGTGGATATGCCTTTTTTGGACATTTCCTCCCAGGGGTTGGAGGCCCAGAAAATGACACGTGGGTGCTGGATTCTAGGGTTGCTTTTCTGCTTGTGTTAGAGAACACATCTCAGGAGAATGGTATTCCTGTTAATGAAGTCCGATCAAAGCTGAATAAATCTCTACAGGATCACACGATGGTTTTTCACAGATTAATGACATCTTATGTTACTGTAAGACCAAAAAGCACTTTGATTTTTAGAAAAGCAGTCATGTTGAAATGTTTAAATAAAATTACACCCCCTGGTTAGTTATCTTTTTGTACATATTTGGAAATCATTGATGGATTCGCAAAATTTTTTAAAGGTTTGGAATAAGCTTAAATAAAATGGATAGAAACTGGTGCAACAAAACAGGAGCACATTATTAGAAAATTACTAATGGAATACTAATGGAGATTAAACTCAGAAATTAATGAAGATTAAACTGGGAAATTCCAGCCTCCCAAAAAGATTAGAAACTCAGTTTGGTATTAACCGTATGGGTGTGTGGCAACACATCAAGATGAAAGCATGTATCTGAGACCCTTAAAAGAGACATTCTTGATGCCCATGAGCGGGTTACAAAGCTGTGTCCAAGCATTTCAAAGTACGTCATTCCACTGTCCGACAGATAATCCGCAAATGGGAGGGAATCCCTCACCACAGGCCATCTACGTGGGTCGACATAGGTCCCACCAATTCAGGCCAAGCGCTGACTGAAAGATGCTCTTTGCAGTCGCTAAGAACCCTAGAGTCACAAAGGGATCTATGGGCCTCTCTTGCCTAATTCGATGTTGATGTAAATGAGTCAACTGTCAGAAAGAGACGGCACAAGCTCTGCTTATATGACACAGCTGACGTTAGCCAGACAACACCAGGGTAAAGCTGACGTGAGGCCAAGCTTCATTTTAAGGAAAGGCTTCATAAAGTTAAAGTTACCGGTATAGTGTGCTTATTTTTCAGCACTAAAAAATTGCATTACTGTTGATTGCATAATATATTCTTTCAGTGTCCTTTCTTTAATCAGGTTAGCTTTATCTGTCAGTAGTGCTATAGTGAAGATAACATACTTGTAAAAATGTCCAGGGGGTGTACTTACTTTTTCATGTGACTGTAGTTACATGTTTTGTCGTGTTGCCTCAATTCATCAGCACACGCCACTAGGCTAAATGTACTTTGATACAAAATATTTTAGCTAACATACAGTTAAGAATTATTTCCTCAAACATTACCTCACTGTACATAATTCAAAACAACACTTGGTAATGGAGATCTAAACGCATATTCCCATGAAGCTGGTGGTTTGATATCAAATGGGTGGAATGCAGATCTGAAGTAGTGTCTTTTATGATTGGCAGTGAGGTGTGACGGTGGAATGACAACCGCACGTGCGTAGTGTAGAGATAAAGAGACACAAGCCGCGTGTGATACAGATCGGTGCCATTTCTCATAAATCAACGGTGTTGTAGACCCAAAACAAAATTTTCCCTCAAAACAAATTTTATTGCATTGTGTCTACCCCCTTTAGAAAAATGTCCCTCAAACCACAGCTGGTCCTTATTCATGGGTGTATCCATGCTTATCTTCAGCTAACCTATGAGTTTCCCCTGACCTCACACTCATGCTTTGTTTGCCTGTGTCTTTTTGTTCTGTCTAATCACGTTAATGTTTGCCAAACAAATTATCTGAACTACAGCCAACTGTCGCAGCCCTTTCTGTGTTTGTCGCAAAGGTCCTGGGAAATGGAATTGGCATTCTTTTTGGAATGGACTGTGTGTGGTACTCTTAATGTGACCCTCTCCAATCTGTATCTGTCTGTCATTGTTGTTTTCCAGGTCCTCAGTGAGGCTACAGAAGACAACCTGATAGATCTGGGCCCTGGCTCTCCTGCTGTTGTCAGCCACATGGTCAACGCCACTGCGACGCCCCCATCCAGCCTGCCCCCCGCCTTCCACTCTACTGCAACGCCTCCATCTAGCCTTCCCCCTGCCTTCAATGCCCCCGCTGCGCGGCCTTCCTCTCCAGCCTCCCTGGCCTCGCGGCTGGCTGGCCTCGGTGCGTCCTCCAGTCTTTGCTCGCCCCATATATGTCTATTTAGTAAATCACAAAGTAAACCGATGTTGGCAGGTCATTTTACAATATCCCATTCTTAAACATGTCATTTCCTTTTTGTCATTAGTTTGTTGGAACAATATATCTGTAATGTTGTTGTTCCTCAGACATGGGTGACAGTGTGAGTGGCACTCTGAGCTCTTTGCCCAGCTTCAAGCCTCAGGATGATTTTGACATGTTCGCCCAGACCAGGACCGGAGCTCTGCCTCTGACTACAGAGACTCTTGTCACGTAAGAACCAAATGTACATGGTCCCATTCCCCTCCCCTCTACCGCACTCAGCCTGCACTAGAGCACCCGGCCTGCGCTAGAGCACCCGGCCTGCGCTAGAGCACCCGGCCTGCGCTAGAGCACCCGGCCTGCGCTAGAGCACCCGGCCTGCACTAGAGCCGTCAAGCGCCAGGCGTTGTCATCAGCTGTTGAGGAATGTATAAATAAATGACAGCTCTATGAATGAGGTTCTGTTCTTAATGGTTGACAGGGGCATTTATTATGTCTTGGTAATAATAATTTGGTGGGTTTCTGTTAGTGGTGTTCCTGTAGTGGGACTCTGCGTTTGCTACAAAGCGTCTGCAATTTACTGTTTTGCGCCACTAATTGGTTGTCGTTTGGTCTGTTACACCGAAAGACACACACTGTCCTTTTACTCAGTCAAACTGTTACATTTACTATGTCACACACTGGACGGCGTGGCATTCTTGTGTTCTGCTATAAATGGCTCTGTCTGTGTGTCAGTGATAGACCTTTTATTAATTCACCTTTACTGTGTCTTAGTTTAGGCTCAGATCAGGATAGTCTACTCATAAATACACCAGTTAAGCTTAGTAGATCAGGGGAAGTCTACTCTGGTCCTGGATGTCCAAAACTCTTCAGGTTTTCATCCTCTCCATCGAATCAATCACTACTTGTAATGTGGGAAACCATGGATCGTTTAGTGCATTGCATTGTGTTGATGGGTTTCCTCTCCCAGCAGAGCTCCTCTGGAGGAAGTTGATGCTGTAGCTGGGATTGGGCCGCCTCCACATGTCGAAGTCAGACAGCAGCCTGCTGGAGGGGTGAGTTCTCTGGCTGGCACCACTGCGCTGTTACACAGCTGGGCAGTACCGTATTCTCCTCCATGCTCTGCCTGTTGTGCCTGGTCCTTGCTCTGTAATGCTGCAAAGCCTACATTAACTCAGAAGTAAGGGCTTCATAAAGACATCTGTTATTTAGATGTGTGTTAGCTGGCTGTGAAGGAAGCCTCTCACCTGTTTTCAGCAAACGAAGGGATGCATTAGTATATTCTTCCTATAACAAGCAAACTGACCTCACAACCTCTTCCCCTTGCCGCAACTCTAGCATGAAGACTAATGTAGTTTAGTCTGGTGCATGGCTAGCCCACTGTGCAGTGTTTTATCCAGCGCTGAAGGTTTTGCTTCTTCATATTAACAGTGACTGCATGGCTTTGCAATGCTTTCACATGGTTGTGCTGTTCCGGTTGTTTTGTTGGTTCTGCATGTCATCTATCAGTAGCCGATGCTATCGTTTTCATTCATTGTTTGTTTTGGGTTGCAAGTATTGCTGTTTGTATTTAAGTTTTATGTTTTTGTTTTATGGCACTGTTTGTCCATGGTGTTGCCCTGTAGATTCCTGTTGGCCAATCCTCTGTCATGGATGACATTGAGGAATGGCTGAGTACTGACGTGGTGAGACCATGATTTTATTCTGCCTGTCCTTTTTTAATTTGTGTCCTATAATTGCACAGCTCATCTTGTTTTCCAAAAGTCCAATGATAACACATTTCCACTTTGTATTTCAACATATTTCCTCACTCTTGACTGTTTAAATATAATCCATTTAACTAACTGTGTTGTCCATAATACCTATCATGTGTCTTGGCTGGGAACAAATTTATTCTGTTTTCTGTCATCTTTCAAGCATAGTGGAAGCTTGGGAAATGATTATACACTTTGAATAATGTTTTTGAAATGTTACTTTGGGGATAATGGAGGGGCACCCTTGGTGAGATGCATCTTTCAAGTCTAGTCACAGATTGAAATTGACAAAGAAAAATCAAGCTCAGTGGATCAAGATCAAATTTATTTTATAAAGCCCTTTTTACCTCAGCAGTTGTCACAGTGCTTTCACAAAACAGCCGACCTTAAACCCCAGGGAGCAAACAACAGTAGTGGTGAACTTCAGTGGCTAGGAAATACTCCCTAAGAAGGTCGAAATTTGGGAAAAGGCCTAGAGGAACCAGGCTCCGAACGGTGACCAGTCCTCTTCTGGCTGTGCCGGGTGAACATATTAAGAGTCCAAATTGTAATAGTTAATCGATGCATGTGGGCTGAGCCCAGAGTCAGTTTAAAACTAGTCCAGATCCGAGGCATGAACAGAGGGACAAAGACAGGGACAAAGACAGGGACAGACGTGGTCAGCAGAGTGGCAGCTCAAATCAGTGGAGATTTCCCAAACAAAGGGGTCTAAATAGTTTCCAAATAGTCTACTTTCTAAAGCCACAGCATATAAAAAATGACTACTAAAATGTAACTAAGTCGGTCATTTAGTAAATGGTTTTATTTGTTGCATTTGTTTTTTATTAAATGGTGACTATTTAGTCTCCCTTACTTTCATGATGTGGACATTTCAGCCGACCTCGAGTGAACAGATTACATTTAAAAGCTGAAACAACACTGCTACATTTACTTGTATGTTGTAGATCAGCGAAATGCTTGGTTCCCTTAGTAAAGCAAAAACGGTATGATATGTCAAAGATGTGCTAGACTCCAAAATAATTTTACTAGCTTTACTAGGTTCATAATTTTACAATATAAATTCAACATTTGCCTTTTGCAATCTCATGTAGCTCAGTTGGTAGAGCATGGTATTTGGTTGTGGTTTTGATACCCAAAGGGGAGCCAGTATGAAAATTGTATGTAAATGTTTTCTATTACCACCCAACATTCCGGGTATATGTTAAACAAAAAACTGTAGTCAGACCTGCACTTACATTTGAAACATTAAACTTCTGGTCAAGTGGCATCGGGTTGTCTAGCCTTTAGAGCATCTCATCACTAATCAAAACCGTTGGGTATGGTGAAAAATAAGAATTTATGTCCCTAATCATCAATTCCTTAAATCTCCAATTGGGAAGGGTTGGGTTAAATGCAGATTCATCGATTAATTTAGCCTTTTTCAAATGTTCTTAACATGCTTTCATTTGTCATTGTTTTATAGGTCACCTTTAGGTAAGACAATGTGCACATATAGTACTTGTGCAATGTATTTACAGTCCAGGGTTTTTTCTCCTAACTATTTTGACGTGATTTCGTTGCATAGATTTGCCTTTTGAGTGATGAATGTTTAACTGGCTATCTCTTCCTCAACAGCAAGGAGATGATGATGGTGAAGAAGGAGTGACCAGTGAAGGTAGAAAACATTCACCTAATGTGATATCTGGTTTAGTGATTGAAGAAACACAAACAAAAAAGGAAGATACCTAATTATTTGAATAGAGCTAATCTTTGTACAGTCAAGGTGTTTCATGTGATTTTAGGTTAAATACACCTGTATCTGGAAGGTCCCACAGTTGGTTAGAACCATTTTTTATGAAATCCACATCAAGCCGATGAAGAAACATTCAAAACAATTCTCTATTAACGTTCTTCAAAAGCACCCATCAGGGGTAAGATATAAGATAATTTCCAAGGCATTGATTGTGGCAGAGCACAGAGCACAGTAAAGTATGTTACTGAGAAATGGACGACTGTGAGTCTGTCTAGAACAGCCTGTCTTAAAAACAATGTCTGAGCAACAAGGGCACTAGTCAGGGAGGCCACCAAAAGGCCTACAGCCTTACGGGGTTCTGGTTTTCCATTGCTGACCTGGGAGACACTGTTCATACTGCAACAATAGTCTGTGTGCTTCACAAGAGTCCTTCATGGGTGAGTGGCACACAAAATGCCATTGGCTAATGCCATCCCTCTGTGAAGCCGTGTGGGGTCTGAATACTTTCCAAGGCACTGTACGTATTTTGTTCATATTGTAAATATGCTTTGGATTACCTTGTAAGATATTTCCTTTAATTCAGACTAATTGAATAACCATCATATTGAAGTTAACTTAAGTCACTTAATAGGGTATTTTTGGTCGCTCACCACAAACAGTCGATTTATGTTGTTGGCATTTAGCAAGCTCTCTGCTACAGGTTAAATACACAGTTAACTGCAGTGAAATGCTTGATGCACATTTCCAGTATATATTGACTGTCTTGTTCTGTTGATATGATGAACAATCCTTGGCTGTCAAATGATCTTGCTTTTAAGCATTTTTATTCGTCATCCAAGTTCGCTCCCAGTAACTTTATTTTCGAGCTGTAAAAGTAGCCCTGCTAAAACCAGTGGGCACATTTACTGTTTGTTTTGTGAAACATCAAACTTTTCTGGTTTAGGCACAAAAACACCACAACCTTTTGTGTTCTTAGTGTTGGCATCTTAGAATACTAGCTTTGGATGCCCTATAATATACATTCCTTTCTTCTAGAGTTTGACAAGTTTCTGGAGGAGCGGGCGAAAGCGGCGGAGATAGTGCCCACCCTCCCCTCACCGCCTAGTGGTGACCCCGGGGCACCAACCGGAACACCCAAGAAGGCTAATAGACCAGAGGATGCCCTGTTTGCTTAGTACAGTGGTTCTCAAACTTCTGCTTGAAGCCCTCCCAGATGTTTCACCGATTTGTTGCAACCCAGAACTAGCACAGTTGATTCACCTTATCTCAAGGGCTTGATAATTTAGTTAACAAGTTGAATCAAGTGTGCCAGCTCTTAAATAGCTGAAGTACGTTAAAATTCTGGGGGTTCTTAAGGAGAGGTTAGAAACCTTTCTCTTAGCATCTTTCACTCATGTCCTGACCAGTGACCCAGACCATTGTGTCCAGCGCGAAAATACACAAACACACTTTTTCACCCACACCGCGGGAGCTCTTGACCATCGCACCATCAGCTAAACTTCTACTGCCCAGCAACTCATTCCTGTTTTCAGACACTTTACCTCACGGCGATAGGAACCTTGTGGTTACTATTAATTAAAACATTTCCCTCTTTTAGAAACCTGCTTCCTTGTTTACACGGCTGCAGTGTCCTCGATAATCAACTGTCCCTAACTACCCGTCGATGGTTTGTAACTGTCACACAGCCTCTGGAGGACAGTGGAGTAGCGACAACGACAGCAGCTGGATTTATAAAGCAGAAGCTCCCTGTGTTCAGTGGCAGCTCATCTGAAGGAGAATATGGGTGCTTGCTAGAGCATTACTCCTATTCTGCACTCTTGGCCACCAGAGGTCCATACCCTTTTCAGTCTCTCTTTGGACTTAAAGCTTAAAGAATGGATTTAAATAAAGCTTTTAGCTACATATGAATAGGGAATATGCTGGATTATTAAAAAAAACGTTTTCAATTCCTTGCCTGTTATAATGACTTATGTACCCGACCAGACTGTAATTCAGTCTAGTTTTTTTAA
This sequence comes from Esox niger, assembly GCA_016801105.1. Classification (NCBI taxonomy): domain Eukaryota; kingdom Metazoa; phylum Chordata; class Actinopteri; order Esociformes; family Esocidae; genus Esox; species Esox niger. The sequence goes on along the minus strand of JACXGJ010002434.1, from coordinate 9,544 downwards.
TTTTAAGTGTGTATGGTTTAGATTGTGGTTATTAGTATATCTGTAATGTGTTAAGTTGAACAGCTGCATGTTCTATTGAATCAAGCAGAATAAGAAGGGAATGGGCTGGTGAAAAGGTATCCATTTGGAAGACTTTGGAGCCTGTTACAGTATTTCTGGCAGGCTGGAACAGCCTTTAGACCAAACACTAACCTGCAAAGGGAATGGGAAATGTACCTTTAGATTTATAGCATTACACTACAGGTTTGAAGGGATTACATCTTTCTTGGGATTGATACTCTATCTACAAAACCAGCGTTTAAAGTTTTACTTATCTGCGGATATTATCGGAAATATTATTTAGGAGATTTCTGCTTTATATTCAGAATAATTTATTTTGATTTCTTTAGTGTAACAACTAAATCTTCAAATCACTCAAATGCACACAAATGGTTGTTTATTGATATGTTATTTGTTATATGAAGTGTATTTTAATGAATTAGTACTATCTGCCTGAATGATTATCTAATGCTGAAGGCTTGGTACATTTACCGTTGTGTTAGGAAAGCAAGACTAGATGTAGTCATGTGGCCCAGACATGATGGCATCACGTCCATTGTAAATACAATAAATGATCATACTTGATTCAGTAGTGATACGGTGTCAGTCAGTCTTTTGACACGGTTAAATGTTGTTCATGAATTGTGCATTTCACAACTAACATGGATGCATATTGAAAATTGTGTGCCCGGTGTTTTATCATAACGGATGTTGAATTTATGGACCAAAGTTTTGCAATGTGGATGTTAGGATATGGTGCCTATAAAAAGGATGATTAAGATGTGCTATGAAGTAAATTGAGGAAGACGGGATGTTCTCTAACCGGTCTATAGTTGTGTATCTTCTATTTTGTATTCAGCTGGAGTCTGTTAATGTTCCATGTGTTGTTGGCTGTGCTGGCACATCCCACAGTTACCAGCTTGTGTTGAGAAACCATAACACTACATTGTAGAAACACTTGCAGTACTGTAGATATATTCTTTGTTTTTGGACAATAATAGAAATGCTATTTCATACAATTACAGTGAGCTTAATACAATAACACTTACCAGTCATTCACCATTCACCTTATTTTACTGTTCTTTGATTATTACAGAATCAAGTTGAGGGGGTTGAACATTTAACAGGTTTTCTGTATTAAATGTCAAGATATGGACAGTTGGAGTTATTTATATTTTATTCTGATCTATCTGTATTTAGACAAAGAGTAAAAACCAGGATGATATAACTACTTAATGGAACAAATACAGGTGTTTCGGTGCGACATGTTTTGTTGTTGAAAAGAGTTCAATGTTAATTACTATACCTGCTCACTCTGTTAAAATTGATAAAAATGCCTATGGATTCAATTTGAATTTGTCACCCTACAGTAACTTTAAATGTCACTATACATGGCTATCTTGATTGATAGGTTTGCAAATGTATGATTATTTTGTTATTCCATGATTTGTTTATCAAGCAGTACATTTATAGGACTGTATTCTTATCTGTCATAAGTTATTGACCGAAGGACATTGGATCACACCATCAGCCAACATACTAGTTGTCAGAAAAACGACCTCGCTTTTGAAAGACACTTTAAAAGAACTGTTGAAATTGCACAAAAAGGTTTTCAATATCTCTACTTGGAGTGTGTGTGCGCGTGTGCGTGCAATCCAATAGAAAGTACATATATCCTGCTTGATATTGGTCAGGCCTGCTCTTTTGAACTATGATTCTCTGTCCTTGTAAAATCAAGGCAAGTATGGAAATTAGCTTGCCCGGTGGTTGCGTTAAAGCCGAAGCTGGAAACATTGGAAAGAGGGACTGTATGTAGTGGAAATATGTGTGTGTGTGTGTGTGTGTGTGTTGACTGCTACTGTTGTCTTGGTTTTGACATTTATTTCTTAATATTGTTTGACTCATGCATGTGTTGACCTCCAATAAAACACTAGCAGTTGTGCTCTGCTTTCCAACTTTGTCCTTGTTTTTTCATACTGTTTTGTTGTATGCTGTGCAATCTCTGTGGAGTCTAGACTTATAGTTCTTGTCTGATATGTTTGTGCTCAATCTTGTTGGTTCATGATTTGATGTGTTTGCAAAGAAATCGAGAATTAAAGGACCTTGCTGTACAGCTTGGGACAGGAGTAACTGCTGAGGCTTCTTATTCACCCACACACACGGTACAGACATCCACAGTATACTTATCTGTTGGCCTATAGGGACCTGGGGCACATTTTTCTTAAGTTATCTACCTGGATTTTGTGAATTGAATTGTATTTGATATTTTTTGTTGTTATTCATATAACCGACAATGCACTGTTTTGAAAGTATGAGTGCCGTTAAGTGTGTGAATTGTATTCCTGTCTGGGCTGTGCTTGTCCAGTGGATTTAGCTGCTGCCTCTGATGCTCTCTTACTGCTGCAGAATGGGTTTTTATACAACACTGGTGTGGAGCTTTTTATGAATGTACCATTTATAATTTAGTAATATTTGGACAGGTGTGTGAACTTTTGCATACTGTGCATACAAATTGGCCACATTTTGAATTGGATAGGGATATTTCAGTTGGATAGCTTTAGAAAAAACAGCCCCAGGCTGTTAATTACTGTACCGCCCCCCCAACCCCCACATACACACACAACTACTAGGCCCTCTCATGACTCAAGTCCTGTAGTGGAGAAAGCCCCAAATGAATGTTATCTACATACTCTCCTATTGGTTGTTTTAAATCACCTCATTCTGGCTCCTACAATTCTGCTCTTCTGCCCTTCTGCCAAATGCATTTTCCCTGTCAAAGACGGGGGTGTTTCTTATTGTCCCACACATGCTTTGTACAAGGATGCTTACTTCATGAATGGACAGTTTGACCAAAGCCACGCTTAGTCCAAATTTATTTAGAAATGTATAATTGTATTCTTTTATTACATATTAGATGTCGGTGTGGATTTCTCTTTGGGAGGTCATTCTTGCACATAATAGAATTTGCATATGAATCTATGTATATTATGATGATCTGGATCATTCTTGTTATAATTGTTAACGAAAACATTTGTGGCTAATTATGGGTAATTTGTAGAGTACATAGTTATTTCCTATCAACATTTTATTTGCCTAATTTCATTTAAAATAACAAAAAATGTACATACATTTAAAATAATATCTTAATAATTTCAGGCCATGTTCAGACAAAAACGGGAATGATTTTCATGAACCCAACTATGTACTTAGATTTCGAGGAACCGGGATGATTGTGAACTCCTAACCAAAGAACAGCAGGACAGTTTTCACATTAGATGCGCAGTATTGAGTAGGCATCAGCATTGTCCAGTAATAATGGTAACATAACATTTAAGAACCCTTTGGACTCAGATGGAAATTAATAAAGAGTTCCTAATCAATCGAAATAACTCCTAATTAAAGATCCAGTAATGATTTTAAGTCTCTGGCTGTGAAAGTGACACTTATGTCAAAATGGGTAACTGGGGTATGAGCCCCAGTTCTACTTATTATGCTCAAAAACAATATATTATTATTAAATGATAGTTTAATAAAATTATTGTATTAATCACAAATGTCCAAAACTGCATCTTTAAAGTATATAAGGGTTGACCGAAGACCTTTAGGACAGGTCAACCTACACAATCAACAGCAGTGGGCAGCAGAGAGTACCCACTTAGTTTTTCTCAATCGCTTTGGCTCTTTTTTTAACAGTCTTAACATTCTCTATACTGTAAGTACAATCGTGACATCTGTTTTATGGGACATCCCAACTCTGTTGCATGTCTGCAAAAAGTAGTAACTCGCCCAAAACATTTAATTCATGCTTCAAAAACCTAGTTATTGTGTCAGTAAATTGGCCAATGCCACCAAAATTACGTTTTTTTTCTCACCGCGTGAGCCGTACTGGTCAAAATTGTTTAGATGTTTTTTCACCATGGCAGTCAACCCTGGAGATGTTTGTTATATATACATTTCTGTTTTGTTTTACTATTTTGTCTAGGTGAATACTGGTGTGTATCACACTGAGCTATTTAGATAGCAGTTTGTGGACACTGTACAATTGTGGTACACAGAAAAATTATATTTTTATAGAAAAGGGACATATGTATGTATTGAGTAGATTTTGCAATGTGTTATGTAAACAGAAAATTCACTTTTGCATGTCTATTTTTACATATTTCTTACATATAAAGTCATATATAGTGAGCTGATAATTCGCCACAAAACGACATCCAAAATCTGCAACAACAATGAAAAATCCTGCCGTAGTTATGTAAAAAAAAACAATGAATTGCACCTCCTCACGGTACGAAACACAAGTTCCCATCTTGGTCGAGATCTTGTCACTCTATTGGGTCCGGCAAGGGATTTTCACTCACCATTACATCTGATGTTTTTTCTTGCGATGCACCAGGGGGGAAATCTCCTGGCGATTCCTATTTCATTACTACGTCATCAGGCAGGTAATTTGCCAGTTTATCAGGCATCAGAAACACTCCATATCATAGAAATATATGGAATATACATGTATGTCTGACGCATTTTGGTTATTGAATGGATCGTTTAAAGTTTAGAATTTGTGAAGCGTATGACAATTTCACTGAGAATCATCAACTCATCGGTTTTGATTTGAAGCAATGAGCATGTAGGTATTGACTATTGTAGACTATTGTTCTTGTGCACACGAGCCAAAACAAGTGCAATTTGAAATTCAAATCTGGTGTGAGCAAGAAAATAATTGTTCAGAGATTTTAATTTAGTATTTGGAAAAAATAATTCTCATTCGAGAAATGAGGCAAAACAATTGAGACAAACTGGTGCTGAGAAATAAATGCTCATACCTGAGCTGTACTCTAAGTCTGGATAAAGCATGTACTGAAGGACTAAAATTTGAACGTACCCTCCCCCCTCCCTCAGTTTTAACAGTGACTTTTAAAACATTTAAGTTACAGTTCATTGTTTAGGCTATGAGAATTGGAAAATATCACACATTTCACTAAAGGGCTGTGGTGAGCAGTTGAAACCCTGACTGAGATCACAATCATAGTACACTGTGTAGGCTGTGAGCAGCTCCTGCTGGCCAAACTGTGTGTGATCCCGATGGTCAATTCGTTCACTGCTGGAAGAACCTGCTGATTGATTTACAGCAAATAAGTAATCCCGTGAGAGTGTCGAACCAGTACTATAGTGCACTGTGGTTGCATTGCATTTTTGTGTGCCTGGTGTGCAATGCTTCTGCCATGAAGCACAGAGCGGTTTTGCTGATCCAGTATGGGAATTATATCTTTACAAATCACAGTGAGAAGTTATACTGTATTCTGAAAATACTAGTATCTTATGTTATAACCTTCGTCATCTATTCTTGCCTCATCCATTCAAGGCAAATTAATATGAATCGTTCGCAAAACTTTCGAACACGGACATTTCGGTTGATATGATATGCTAGTTAGCGTGTCTGAGAAGCTGCATTCAGATGCTTTTTGAAGCAGCTGGCTGTTTACCCCTAGATGTTTTTACAGATACCGTTTTTGAAGTTGGTTTACATAACGCTGACTCTACAACGATTACAGACTGGTGTATCAAACGTTGATTTGGACATCAAGTTCTGTGCTATGGTCTTATTAAGTCCGCTCAGAACTCCATGGTACCGGCTTAGACATGTAAGCGGGTGCATGAAATGAGTTGGCCACAAATGATGGTTGTTACTTTTTGTTTTACAACCTACTGGCCAATTAAAAATCATTATGGTAACCTAGAAATGTATCTTCGGGTTGTTTGAGATAAACTGAAACGAATTACTTTATTTTTTAAAGTGGTTCCTGTGTGGTAGACAATAAATGACAATTCACAATGAGTATCTACTGTAGTGCTAAAAAGTAGGACATTCTCCCCATTTCTCCTGCCTTCTATTTCATTTCCTACACCCTTCTAGTGTTTTTTTTACAAATCCTTGTTTTCGGTTTACCTCGCAGGGACTTCTTAGTTGTTCAGGTCTCAAGTAGCAGGGGCTAAACTGACATTGATTGACGTGTTGATGTTCTCATTCAAAACACATTCAAAAACCCATTTAAAACGATGCCATATTCCATCCATACCCTGCCGAATCTACCTCTAGACCTTTAGATTTGTACATGGGACTTCAAATGGCAAATGCCATGGGAGTGTGTATGTGTTAGCCCTATGTCGGTCCTCAGGCTGTTTCAGCACTCTAAATTAGCTAGAAGCCTGATATCCATGCCCAGCAATCTGCATTCCATTGTAGGCCTCTGGTTCATAAGCATGCATGTCCCATACAACAATCTGCACATACCTACAGTTAACTGCTACCACAACCTCAAGGAAACCGTGGTTGTTAGTGGTGAGAAATTACACAGCCCTTCCCTCATCTATAAACATGTACTGTGTTGTGTATTTTTTTTTTCTAACAACACCCAACAACTCAACAGTATTTATAATTACATTCATAATCATAGTAGTGTTCAAAATTACGCCCAATAAGGAAAATCCAATTATAAAACATAATTCTGTAGATGAAATGACCTATTTGTGTTTATGATTGAGATGTTATTAATGTTGCAGATCATTGCTTTCCCAATTTCCTCCTGCCCATTCCATTCATTCTGCCCTGAGCTGCACATTTCAACAGTACCTGCCCAGGCATTTGCCAATACCTAGAAGAGAGCTCATACACCAGATTAGAAAAATTTTCAGTTAATTATTTCCTCCGACCAAATGTCCTCACAATGAGTTTTTTTTTTGCCAATGAGACGTGAAAATAATTGATAGCCTCACAATGCATTTAAAACATTTTCGGTGAATGTGTGAAGAAGTAAAAAAATGATTTTCAAAGATAAATACACCCAACCCACATTAAACTGTGAATTTGAATTTAATTTGAATTTTATAATTGTAATTTAATGGATGCCATTCTCGGACACTGTGCCAGCAGCTAAAACCCATAGCAGTTGCATTCACTGACATCATAATATGTGCACTGACTTTTCCCTTGTCTTTTCTCTATGGCGTCTCAATAAAAACCCATGCAGGCCCAGAACCAGCCTCGGAGCACTTTATGCTAAGTTAATTTACCCAAATACATCCACAGCTCTACCTTACATCAACAGCTTAGTTAATGGAAACCTACTGATCCATAACGGTGTTGTAGCTAGACGTTGGCTGGAGGGCCAAGTAGGTATGAATGTTAATATCACTGATCGATCACAGGATTTGCAAGGAGGCATACACCGGTGTGTTTAATTATAATTGCGTCGGGCGGGGGTTGTGGCAGTGTTGTTATGGCAGCTTAGCCCCCTCTTGTATTTGAATAGGGTCACATTTCAGTCTCACCTTCCAAGTGTAATGCTATATTAAATGCCACTCATGGTAAGTGTGTTTTTCTGAATGATGTAGTCACAGTATAATATAAAGGTTACATTGAAACACGTCCCTTCAAACAAGCCAGAGAAACCCTGGCGATGATTGATATCCCTCCTCTTAGCTGGGAAGTAAATGTTAGGAGAGTAGATTTTTTTTAAGTCCTTCGTACAGTTTAGGAATAATGTATTCTAATGGAGTGTCTGGATTCAATGTGCAGTGTGTCATTCTCTGTGGAATTGAAAAGGTCATTGAGAAAGATTAGGAGGTTTGGAAAAGGCTCAAACTAGATTGATTTAACCTCATGATAATTGCCTTCAATCAGAACAATTAGTGGAGATGCTCAGTACTTCACCCCTGTTAATTTCTACACCAAGAGAAAACATTTGATGAATTATTTCCTTTTAATCTTGATAGGTTATGACGATGACAATATCACAGGTCACAGTCCTTTCAGTTTCATCATCTGTCTCAGTCCACAGACTGTGTATTTCTGTCCTTAAAAAGGGAATATTAAATAGGTGAATAGTTTTTATTGATCTTTGTTACATACCATCCTACATCCTGAACACAGCTTTATATAAAACTTCATGGCTGTCAGACAAGGCAATGAACACTGAACACTGTTTATGTTACCTGTCTTCTGATGTACGTTTAGAATACATAGTTATTCAGCTAGCAGCCACTGGTCAATACTGGACCTCTGTATATTGTTTATATTGTACAAGGAGGCGGTCTGTGGATCTCTGTACTTTCTAATTCAGATTTGGATGAACAACTATCCAGTCTTTGGATTAAGTCTCTCACTGTCTCTTGTAGACAAGGTCATGACCCTCACAGGGTCCAGAAGTGCAGATTCAGGTGCTGGGGCTCCATAACGTGAATGGGGAGTCCAGTTGTAGCGCTATGAGGGGGTCTGAAGCCCGGCAGCGGTGGGTCAGGTGTGGAGAGGATGTAGTCAATACTAAACTTGATCTCTGGTTCTGGTTTCCCCTGCTGGTTTGGGTTGAGGGGGCTGATAGGGTTAAGGTGACCACGTCTGTGGGCAGGGCTGATAGCGCAGAAGGAGTCCGGGTCAGAACGCCTGCTGGAACCTCCGTGTTGGTTGTCCACTGGGAGGAACGGCTCCCCGGGCTCTCTGAAACCCGTCTTCATACCGCGTCGTCGCCGGCGACGCCGAAAGTTGCCGTTCTCAAATAGGTCGAGCATGGATTCGCACCCTGTGGCAAATGTCCAGTAGTTGCCTTTCCCCTTTTCATTTCCCTCCGTGCGGGGAACCTGGGCCAGAGAAACCCCCAACAAACAGGGAAGGATGGAAGGGGGGATGTTCCTGTCATTGACGTGTTCACACTCAAATCTGAAGGCAACATGCAGTAGTGTTGCGATGCTTGAGAAACATGTATGTTGTTTATAAAAATGTATCTGCTTATCTTTACAATTCAGTATATGTGGCATATGATCCTTCTGTATAATCTGTTGGCCAACCATCTTTATTACATATGTTACATGTTATATAATGTCTCTGTTTACCTTAATGAAGCAGCTGTTGAGCGAGAGGTTGTGTCTTATGGAATTCTGCCATGCTCTCTGGTTGGACCTGTAGGGTAGGGAACAAATTCAGTACGACAGCCTGTTAAAATAGAAATTAAATGAATATATAACAAATATCCATCCACTCTTTTTGAAATTATATAAGTTCAACAAATTGTAACATGTCCTGGGTTGTAGGGAGAACAGACAATAGTGCTGTAGTAAATATAGTGTTAACCTGTATCAACAGTGTTGTAGTAAGTCTAGTGTTAACCTGTAGCAACAGACAGCAGTGCTGTAGTAAGTCTAGTGTTAACCTGTAGTAACAGACAGCAGTGCTGTAGTAAATCTAGTGTTAACCTGTAGTAACAGACAGCAGTGCTGTAGTAAGTCTAGTGTTAACCTGTAGTAACAGACAGCAATGCTGTAGTAAGTCTAGTGTTAACCTGTAGTAACAGACAGTAATGCTGTAGTAAGTCTAGTGTTAACCTGTAGTAACAGACAGTAATGCTGTAGTAAGTCTAGTGTTAACCTGTAGTAACAGACAGTAATGCTGTAGTAAGTCTAGTGTTAACCTGTAGTAACAGACAGTAATGCTGTAGTAAGTCTAGTGTTAACC